>KN716566.1:6825-38962 GCA_000816705.1 Dictyocaulus viviparus
ATCAAGATATTCAATTTACAAATGCCGAGGTTAAAAGATAGCCGATCCTGGAAACTATTTGCTTATTGTCACTGTGAAACTGAGATCATGCAGAAATGCATTAGGAATGTTAGAGACTTTTGTCTTGTCTTCTTATTCACAAGCGTAATATAGTTAGATCTTTTAAAAGTATGTATTAGAGATATAAGTTATGACTATCACAGCAAGAAAAATCGATATTAGTCCGAAAAATATTTTCACTTGAAAATAGATAAACCTTAGAAGTCAGTTGAAGAGTACTGTTTGGCGATTTATACCAGATTTAAAATTTGATCAAAGGAAGAGCTTAACTTGCAATCAGAAAAATGTACAAATTTTAGCTCTTTATCTTATTGCTGTTAAAGTGCTGATCATATAGTAGAGCGCATGAGGGTCGCAGTGGTATCGATCGCAATGTAAATTAATGGTTTGGCTTAATTCAAAATTTAAACACTGCTACTATTTTTTTTTTTGAATTGATGAAAACACTGACCTTAGAAGGATGGAAAACTTGATTCACATTAAAATGGATATGAGCATGTCCTACCACTGTAGCACTTCCCAACATAAATCTGTTACAGACACAAATACAACCATTATGTAATAATCCTAAATTGAACTTTATCACCTAATAATTTGGCTACAACATGAATGTTACAAACTAATAGAGCTTCTATCACCAGAAATTCGATTGGTAGAACACATCTTAAGTAATTTCATATTCTCCATTACGAATGGAATGTTCGCCACAACGTTGTTGATGTATTGAGCGATATCGCAGTTGACAGGACATGTGATGAAGGTAACTCGTCATGCACTTTACGAAAAACTAGTAGTGAGAAATATTACGTGCAATCCGCATTCATTCACAACAATTTTGCACTAGTAGGTTAATCACCTATCGACAAGTCAAAAAACACCTAAAATGATTAAAAAATCAAGCGTACAGGACCATATGATTGTCAATTCTCTTCGAATCATAAAGCGGAATATGTATTTACCTCGTTAAAAGTTCATAACTCTCGATAGGTGATGCAAAAAATACAGAGAGAATGGCCTCTTTCAAAAATTTACACCATAAAACTTAAACAAATCATAAAATATGGTTATTTTGCTTATTTTTAACGACTTAAATGAGAACTTTTAGAATAAAACGACAGCCAGCAACGGACACACCCCTAAAATAGTACAGTTTATAAAGCTGTCTATTATGAATCATCCTAGCATGCATACAGGAGTTTCGGTGTTCTTTTTTTCGGATACACTGATGGTTACTTGGATGGCCCGTCGTCACGCGTGGTGTGGGCCCCAGAACCTCTCCATGCGTTTTGTTCTCGCGCGATTGTCATCCATGGTGGTGGTCTTCTGCGTACATGGCGACACTGGCTCGGCCCATTCCGTGATCCTTAAATCGATCCAAGCTGTGAGTACAGCTTTCCAACGTTTGCCTTGAACACGTCCGCCCATCTTGCAAGTGGTCGCCCAGGAGGACGTTTGTATTCTCTTGGGTACCATTCTACAGTTCTTTTCGCTCATCTGTCATCTTCTCTTCTTATTATATGACTAGCCCATTTATGTTTCGCTTTTGATGCATATTCCTCTGGATCTTGTAGACGAAGTAATTCTCTAATTTAAGTACTGCGGAGTCCAACTTGATGTTGTATTCGCCGATTATATTTGAGAAGACTCCTTTCGAGCGGTCTGTGAGTAGTTCGTAAAATCCTTGACGTGGTTGAGGTATCAACCCAAGTCTCGGATGCGTAGCAAAGCGCCGGGAGAACTATAGAGTCGAAGAGGTGAGCACGTATTTTTGGATCCGTTAATTGATCAGTGACCTCTTTTACAGGTCCAGTACAGCTCATGCGGATCTCCTTCTGCTTAATTCTTCTTTCATATCGTTCTTCATATCCATAGATCACCTAAGGTATACGTAAGATTTGGTTTTTTCGATTTCGAAACCATCAATCTTGATTCTATTTCCATCGCACCGTGGGTTTTTGATGAGTTGATGCAAAAGTAGTTTACATGGAATCGTTCAGATAGATTTCCATAACAAAACAGCCGTGTTTGAAGTAGTTAGTGACTCTCTAGAAATTAATTGATTCGTTTTATGAAATGCATTCGTAAGGAGACAACGTTTTTGATGTAAAATCACTTGTTGATAAAATTGTATTTCGGTTCTTTATTTCATTCTGGCTGTGGTGAAACTGCTGGGAACCAGTTCTGTTGTCATTCCCATACAAAATTTTTTGGTGTTAGTGTAAAAATGAAATAGACGAGACACAACGACAAATGTCTAGTATCCGTTTTTACCTCGTAGTATGTGACTTTTCAAATAAAGATTTACGCCTCACCAGAGAAGTTATTGAACTCAGGATGCGTTTTTTTTTGCGTACGGATATGCTAAAGTGATTATCGATGTTCTCCATTATGATGTGTCTCTTTCTTTGTCATATGTGTTTCATCTTTAGATTATTCTAAGTTGATTGTCAAGCGACGATAGTTGTTTTTGCAGGTTACATATTTCGAAGTGCATTCATTTAATTTAATATACGTGTATATGTAAGTAGCTTAATGGTTAATGGTACTGCAGCAATTCAATAGTGTTCGATTGTTGGGTTTTTCTTTAAGAGTCCAATATGACCATTCATTTGAGGTTAATAAGTTAATAATTCATTCACTCGATTTAATACGATAAAAAGATTTTATTGACTAAGCAATTCACATTACTCTCATTTCTTAGCACTTTTCACTGCACCATGCGTTTGCAAATATGATTACTTTAAGCTCCATTTAGAGTTGAAGCCCATTGCAAAAAGTTGTTTCTAAATGAATTAAATAGCTATGCTTTATCTTTTTTCGTCATCGTGCAAAGGTATAGAAAATTGGAACTCTCTTCGTTCTCCTAATTTCGAGATCCCTGTTAGAAAAGGTCTGCTTAAAATACAAGGATTGCTTAGTGGATTCGCTATTGTCCTAAAGTTCTATACGAGTTTGTACAATAGCCCCCGTGCCAGATTTTTCTCTACACAGAGAAAAGAGAAAGTTGGAATTTTTTTGATGCGGAATATCACAACAACCAGATTTGAGATTTATAAACTTTTTATCTAGTATTTGAGAAGATCCGGCTAAATTATGTTGCATGGAAATCAGCTTAAAGATTATCAAAAGGCGCTTGTCCCTAACGATGGATATAATATATGTGGTGATTCCATGCATTCTCCACTCAGATCACTTGATATCATAATCCTTTTACACTACCTTTGTGAAGAGATTTTAGCGTTGGACTTGTGGTTTTATTTTGGTAGTGCACAAGTATCATAACTATACCACGAATGAGTATTGAACATGAGAGTGATGTCTCGTGAACTAAAATAAATTACGTCTATTGTCCATCGGTAGCTCTTTAACATACAATATGTCTTATTCTTTGATTGATTTGTATCCTGCATAGTTGCTTTTCTGACCGTTGTTCGCTCTTATAGGTTGAAACTTCAGATTTATTATTACTAGCATGGTAGAGAAGCGAACGGTAGCGGTTTTTTGGGCTCATTAGTAGCTGTCTAGTGATTCCTTCTGCTAGCCGTTCCTTCCATCCCACGCACAAAATATGGATTTACAGTCCTGTATTCAATGTTTCTTCCACCAAATTTTTGGTGTTTTTCTATAATGTTCGATTCTCCCACCAGCTGAGCGCTGGTGGCATATGGTCATCAAATTGACCGCTTTCAAAAGGTAAAACAGCTTCAGCATTCCTAAATGTTTATATATTTTGGTGTGAATGTAACTTGAACGATATGCTTTTTTCAATACCAGTTTCTTAAGCTTTATCGGGAAACTACTTTTTACGTGCATTTCTGAAGTAGTTAACATTTCTTCCTATGGACTTATGTCTAGTGTAATAAAAGTAAACAGAAGTGATAAATTTGTTGGCAGTTAATAGAGACCAATTGTCAATAATCTTTAAAAAGTCTTCGTAATATAATCTCAACAAAATAGTTATTTTAATGTCGACTTCGGTGATGATGCTTTTTCAAAACACAAATTTTGCAAATGTTGTTTTGAAACTCATTAAGAACATTAGTGCATCGAGAAGAAAGCGCTTGATTATTTAGTGACATTGTGATCGCTTCAGTTTCAAATCCGATCGAACCGTGCTGCGACGTTCTTCAAGTTGAAACCAAGCGGTTTTTCATACTCATCAATAGCACTCGTTTGTTTTTGCTCCCTCATTATTTGTGACATAATAAGACCAGTATTGTTTTGAATGAGATTCGAACAGTAGTAGATAAGTTTTTTACATATCCATATTATGGCATAACAGTGTCGGATAGGCAGCAGAGTAAATCAATTTCAGTATAGTAGCTGAATAAAACTGGATTCGGTTTCGAGTAATCTTTCTTTCCGACGATGCTATCGAAAAGCACCATTGCTTTTTTGTAACGGTGATTGCTGTTTCTGTACAATTCACGGGTTTCCATTTCTGAGAGATATCGAGCCTGTTAAGATTGAGGCTACTTTACGCTACTCTAGGAATAGGATAGGGGCTGAATCGCGGACTAAAAGCGACCGTGTACTTGCCTTGAGACGCGGTTGGATTAAGAAGATAATTTCTTTGATTCTGCTGTGATGGTCCACTCATACCTTCTGTATGCACATAGGTCAATCTATGTATGAGAGCGTACTTGCGCTTAGGTGTATGGGTATTGTATACATGGGATTCCGTCAGAATTCGCCTCCAGTATGTAAACTCCAGTCCACTGGTTGGTCTAGACTGGCAGGGTGCCAATGAGTAGAACAATTTCTTAGCCACGACTCTGCGGAACAAACCACGTCATAATAAATAGGTTTTATCACCGATTTCGCTACGCCAAATTTTTCTTCACGCACGAAGGATGAAGCTGAAAGTTTTGAAAAAACGAATTTCTGGTAAGATATTGTGAATAACAATATTCTTATCTAGCGAAGATCTAACGTCGAACCGTAGTAAATATTTTATTCTTGTGAAATTAATAAACAAAGTGCTTTTATCATGGTATCGGTGAAAATGTGATATGGCACTAGGACTATGATTATTTAATGATATACTATAATGTGATATGACGTGGAGCAGCTATAGCCGCAGGCAATTACCGGCTAACGAACGAACTTGCAAAACGGTGCAGAGAAGCGATAGAAAAGTTTTCAAAGAGAGAGGAGTAGAAGTGATAAATGGAGCAGCTGAGAATGGCAAAAGCATTTGCTACGATCGCCGATGCTTCAAAAATTATAAGACCGAGATGATTGACTCTTCAACGCCAGGACGGAGCACTTACCTCTTCCAAAAAGGAGATATCCACGATTACTATTTGAATTTCTTTGATAGCCACATTTGCCTACCTACACGTAAAGAGAGGAAAGACGACCATGTTGCTCCAAACGTCTCGAAATCCGACATGACATTTTGTTGATAAGAAATCGTACAGCTCCCTAGCCGACAAGATTAGACCAGAACATTTGGGAAGTCTACCGCTATTTTTCACTAAAGCAGTGGCTCTACTCTTGACATAGTACTTGTGAGAATGCGATGTTCAAGTCAATGGAAAACTAACAGAAAAATGTCCTGTAATGGTGTTCCAAGGCTTGCATTTATAAATACTTGGGTTAAACGAGATGCAGTTAGACATAGTCTTTTATCCTGTTTTTTTATTTTGTAACTGAAGATAGAGTTTGATTAAACAAAGACATCAAATTGGGTTAAATGTGAGAAAAGATGTGCAATAACGCCATCGATGTTTTACGCATCATTTCTTCACCGAAATCAAGTGCTACGCTGCTCAGTTTTCTGTGGTCGGCTTTTCAACTCCTGGGCTCTAAGACTACCATGTTGAAATGAACTTTAGATCAAGCTGTAAATAGTTTTCAGTCAATTGATAAACATAGTAACATCTAAAATAATTCTGTTTTCCACTCAATTTACATCAATTTAATCCACAATAATATTACGTGGTTTTTTCAACTAGATCACTTTTAATGACGGTTTGCAACAGTGTATTTATTCATATTTTCAAGCGTATGATAGACTGTGTTTATGTTTATCGATATATTTTGTGTATTTTCCAATCACTGAAATGTGCTAAGCATTCGTTGTGTTGATGTCATCATGCAGGTATTTGAATGGAATTGGTTTGTATAATGAGTTGAGCGGACGAATCTGTTGTGAAGTCACCTGGGCCAAAATTTAACTTCTACCACTGCGCTACGCAAACCCTCTAGCTAAAAATGAACGTAGTGAAAGAAATAGGGGCAGTTATTACAAGGCAACTTAGTTATATCAACTCAAAGGGTTAAAAGGTATGATAATATTATCGAGTACGCAATACAACAACGTAAAATTCTATGCTAGTGAACGAAACTATGTTAGACTATATGTGTCGACACTGATGCGTGGTGAAGTAATTTGGTTGTCGTTCAAGAATTGAAGTAATTGTAAAAAACAAAAGATATTGACTGAATTTGAACATTTTCAGATAAAGAAGCTATTTTCAAATGATCTCATCTTGGAACAACGCCAAATTTTATTTCCAAATCGCTCCTATTGTTATTCTAGTGACAGCGTTTATTGCCTTAGTTGGATATGTTTCCTGGAGGTACGTAACTGTTGGTCGTTCTGCAATTATAAGCCCTAATTATTTTAATTACGATCTTAATTGTATTTTTATTCTGCAATAATTAACTGTATTAATGCTGAGTTGGCCGACTCGGGACCTCATACATTTCAATTAGGTAAATGTGTTGAAATAAACTTTTTTCCGAATCATACTCCGATACGCTAGAATATTGAGTAGAAGTATCGTGCCATTATTCATCAAAATAACTATCAATTTATCGTTCGTTGCAAGTTTTTTAAAACTTTTAATGAATTTTTGTGGAATTTCCAAGCACTTATATGTCATGCCAGGAGCTTTTCAACTGTAAACGGAAAGATTAACAAGTCTTATGGAACGATATGAAGAACAGAGATCTAAAGTTTTTGAGGAAAAGAAATAGTATCTTTGTTCCCTTCATTATAGGAAGGTAATCGAATCCATTTAAGAAAAAATCCATTATATATATCATCAAACTTTAGAGACTGGCTATGCACGACATACGGACAAGTAAATCTTTTTTTCCTTAAGGTTTACCAATCATTTTGTACTAGCGAGCCTGTTTTCTACTGCTTTTCACTATTGATCGCTTATATTTCATCTTGTTAAAAAAAACAAAATATGACTATTTTTTTGAAGACAATTTGAGTTTCCTGTAATTTTGAGCTTAGCCTAATATAGAAAGAAGGAAGAAAGCAATATTCGTAGTATAGGTGCGGTAACGCTTACAATTTATTGTTCATAGCAATCTATTTTGTCCCCAGCAACAAAGCAATGTCCTAAGAATGGATGGAGTTCCAAGCTTGAGTTTGAAGTTACACTTTTGTAAAAGTGTTTTTATTAACTTGTTTTATTTGTTCTCAATTTTGCAAATACGCAAGTAGACTAGTAGATCTGATATCACGGCTATACAACTAAGTTTCCCTTTGAAAACTTATAATGAAAATGATGACTTAGCATAATTTTAGCATTCATGTCTTCAATCCAGTACCTTTACGAATTCATATGGATTGTGGAAAATATCAAAGAGAAAATGGCAAGGAACTTCTAGCCGAGTACATACAAGATCGCACCGTACGCACTAAAAGTGTTGCCCTGAACGGCACCAAGTAGGTCGGAAAATCTAAAATCATGGATTAACATGGATTTATTTGCTTAGCGTGTCAGTGTTCAGGTGTAGAGCAATCAGAAAACGACGATATATGCCAAGTGAAGTACCGGATAGTATGGAAGTTCATTACAACATGTTCTTTTTACGAATCGTCAGCAAGGTAGGTGTTGATGAAAAAGAAAATAACAGAACGGAAAAATTGATTGATGAGAAAGCACTATGATGCTAAGAGCATTGTTTCCATCAAGTATTTTTTGTGTACTAGAGGTCTCTTTTTCATGGAAGTAGAATGTTGCCTGAATGTTCTGATAAAAGTAGTGTCTAATATAGCTTAAATTAATATTGAGAGATGTCAAAGTTTTCTTAACCAGAGCTGTTCTGAATGAAGTTGAAGCAAAGTGTACCAATAAAGCATTACCATTTCCTGGCGCTTACATATGTGTAAAATTTGCTAACCAGTACCCATCGTAGTTTGAAATTGGGCAACAGTTATTGATAGAACTAGGTATTGAGCATATTTCTCACGATGTCTCACTCATCTCGACCCAAGACGGCAATTGGAATAAAAGGTCGGCTATTTAGGTCTTCCTTAACACTATTTATTTTCGAAATTGCCGTGTATTGGCTTGGGCTCGGTAGCCGTAAAGTTTATTCTAAAGTCGCGTGATGTACCTCAAACTTCTATGAATAAACTTTTATCAAAACTATACAATATAAACACAAACTAACGTATCGACGGTGATACAATATAGAGTGTGTGTACGAGAATTAACCCCCCTGAAAGGAAATAAAGAGCGAAATATATCGAGAGGGTTCTCTGTAGAAGTGTCGATGCAGAAAGGTCAAAGTCCAAGTCCAAGACTAAGTCTAAGTCCAAAGTCAAATACAAAGTAAGGTAAGGCGCAGTGGAGTTATGCTTTTATAGATCGATCCTATCATTGTGATATGACATTGATTGTACTGATATATGTCAGAAGTGTTAGAATGGAGTGGAAAGTAGCAATATTTGATACATGCCGTTACTGATAAGGTTATGTTGGAGTATCGGTCCCAATTAAAAGCTTAAAAGTTTATGTCAACTAGTTAAGAAGAGTTGAAAATTGATCACCGTTCATGAATTTAGTAGCACAATAGACCTTTAATCTGAGAGATTCTTCTCCCTGCTGAGACAAAGCTTCATACATAAATCAAAAACGTAGGGTATCAAGATCATATTATTATTACTTATCGTAGGTGATAGAAAATAGATATGTTTATATTGTGCGATTATCAGCCCCGCTAGGAGTAATGCGGATGCTAGCTCTCCAGATCGAACGTATTGACCGACGGGTTTTAGTAGCATATCACCATTATGAATTTGTGAGAAATCATCATCAGATTTTCTGTATTAAGATAATTAGAATTTAATTATGAAACAACAATTCCGCCTGGCTAAATTGTAGCCTAATTTGTAAAAAGAATTGAATCACTGTAATCACTATCGCTTGAAAACGCATCCAGTAACGTAGTTCAGAAACAAATAGCATGTATTAATTACTAAGAAATGGAACAATTAAAAATCCCATTGAAAATGGGATCAATATGGAACTATTTCACTGCTATTGTAGACAAAAACATTTTAAAACTGAATGGTAGTGGAGATTTCATAAAACTGCAAAATCATAAAATAATGCGAACTAGCTTTCCATTCGTGTATTGTTCGCGTGATTGTTCAACTAGACTGGAAAATTATTTCGTCGTAATTTGTTTGCTAATCATAGCTTTATTGAGATAATGACGACGTACTGCAAACACGTCTTCAGAAGCAAGCCGTTAAGTGAACTTTGATATTTGGTGTATTCTGGGCAAAATTACCTTTGATTAATTCAGGATTACGATTTCGTGGAGGAGGTAACCACAATGATGTACTCTCCATTACACTTCTATTGCTTTGTCATCGATAATAAAGCGTCTGCAGAATTTGAAAACTTGGTAAAAATTATTTTCAATAGTTTTTTCAAGTATTAGAAGCTTATCTTGATATCGCAAATATGTAGGAATGAGCAAAGAAAAAGCTGGCATCAAATTCGAAAATAACATAAAAATCACTAGGAGAAAAAATTTGTGCTTCTCTTTCTTTGTCCTTGCATGAAATGGAAGAAATACGAGGCACTTCAATCTTCGATCAGGAATATCTTCAGGGAAATCAGATCTGGAGAATGTTAACAACACACAATGGATATTTCTTCCTTGAAGACGCTTCAAAAAGAGGATCCCAAAATAGGTGCCCTAATGAATTCTGAAGTGTTAGTTTCGTACGGTTTATTTTATCCCCATCCATTACTCATATCGTTTTACCTTGTATTTCATTCACTTGCATAGTTATACTTTATGTGAAATCATTACTCCAAAAGAAAAACATCAACGGTATTTATCAGCAGGAAATTATTTACACAAATTCAACGAAAAATAGAAAAAGTTGTTAAAACAAGGGGATATTATGTTACAATTTTTCTGTCGAAGAGATGTTAACGAATACTGGAAGAGCTATAAGGTGAAAATTGAAAACAGTTGGAAAATTTAAGTTGGAGCAATCAGAATAACGATGTAGATAGCATTGCAGCTTTCTGATCTGCGCATTTTCATTCCATTTTTCGCGTAATCCATGAAGCTCCTGATGTCTTTGTTGGATGTGGAACTCAATTGAGGAACGAGTCAAGTAGAGATCGGTTATTTCTCAAAAATAGAAAATAATGTCCTATTGATACATCGCAGTACCACATTTCTGTATTGAATACAATTACCACTCTTGCCTTGTATGAATTTTTGTCCGCCATCAAGTTTGAAAAAAAAATCTAGATATGCATAGACCGAAACACTAGAATATTTGTTGAAAAACCACTGGATTTGTTTAATCTGGTGAATTTCTTCAAAATTGTGTCGCAGTGAAAAGATGACGCAACCAACGAATATGATTTATTTGTAAACGGCTTACGATATTGCGCTCAATACGCTTTGATCCCATAATAAAGGAAATTGGAATGCATCTGTATAACAGAAGAAGTACAATGGTATGACAGCTCGTCTTCAAAAATAAGAGATATCCGATCATTAAAGCTGCAGCGCAAGGTTGATACTTGAGAAGTACTTATGATTACGACTGAATCGTTAAATTGCACGGCTCACGAAATTAGGGAGTAGAATACGTTAAAGCGATCATCTCACATACAAGAAATTTTCACTTTTTTCTCACAAATTCTTCTACGAAATCGGTTACGCATAATGTCTAATTTTCTCATAACGGTTCGAAACAATACTTCTTTGTAAAATAGTGAAATCATCAACAGTAAGGAAAATTTTATATGAAGATTCACCCTTTTTAAGGTTTGATATTTTGTCATTTTAAGGAAAACTCGAATTAGTTGAAGTATTTCATGAAGAGAGGAACAATCTAATCATAAGGCAGTTTATATGTATCCTATTGTTAAGCTATTCAGATGTTATAACAAGAAAAAATCTAGAAGCCACAATGTGGAGTTATATTCCGTTTTTAGACGGTTATGTTTTGAAAGTGTAATTCAAATGAGTCGTGAACGAGATTTCTACGTAAATCTTTCTGAAAAAAAAATTGGCAATATTTGCAGGTTCGAAGACTCAGCGAGTGTATTCTGAATATTATCGTTCCACCATTAACTTTTGATACCAGTACTATTCATGGCACGTTTCTCGCTCTCAACGCTTGTTACAATGGCATGGAGAAATTTCCGTGGAAACATTCGATTATTACAACGGTAGGACAAGATAATACAAGTTTTGGCGTTGTTCAATCTCTGTTGTGGTATGTTCTCACGCATTCGTTTTCAACGTGATAGCGTGGAGGCGGTTGTATGCGAACCTGGTCTATACATCGAATTAAGTTGACCACTCTTCACCAAGTCATTCCTGTTTATCTTATATGGATTACTCTCATACCAAGTAACCCATCTAGGACGGATAGTGGGTTTTAGTGGGCTTGAAGGTGGCCGCGAAATTGATTTAAGCTTGGGAATCACTGTGACGCCTCACCATTGTGCCCTCGTGACGTTGACTTTGTTTATTTGAGCAGTATTTGCGGTAGGAGTGGGGTTCTCACGCTAATCTAAAAAACCAGTAAAAAATACGGATTGTAGTGTTGTGGTGGAGAAAACAATATTTTGCTTTATAGTTGTATAGTTACCTCAAACCTAAGTTTTTGAAGCTTTATGTTAAAACATTAACGAAATATAGGACAGTTGCACTATGGAAAACGTGTATGCCAGACAGATATTCAGATAAGAAATGTTTCGAATTGGTCAAAGGTAGAGAAAAGTAATCATATTAGAAGTGCGCTGAGTTGGCCGCAAAACTCTGAACCTCAGGTGGGACGGTTCCGAGGAGCCTGTTCCGAGTTTTTCGGCCAACTCAGCGCACATCCAGATATTCTAATATCATTGCAAATCATGATACAATTATGATAATTGCACATTAAAAATATATATTGGCTTGGGTTCGGTAGACGTAAAGTTTATTTCAAAGTCGGGTGATGTACCTCAAATTTTTTGTAAGAAACTTTTATCGAACAATACAATATAAACACAAACTAACGTATCAATGGTGATACAATATGAAGTATGTCTACGTAAATAAACCTTCCTGAGATGAAGTGAAGAGCGAGACATATCGGGGCGTTGTCGATAGAAGTGTCGATGTAGAAAGGTCACAGTCCAAGTCCAAGACTAAGTCTAAGTCGAAGTCCAAAGTCAAGGACAAAAGACAAAATGGCAAAAGTAAGTAAGGTGCAGTAGAGTTATGCTTTTATAGATTGATCCTATCAGAGTGGTACGATAATGATTGTACAGATATGTGACAGAGGTATTAGAATGTAGTGGAAAGTAGCAATATTTGCTACAAATATAAATTGTAATCATATTGGGTTCTGTGATTTATGAATGTATAAAAAGTGCGAATGTTAGATAAGATAATAAGATGATTGTTGGCGTTGATCGATCCCTTTTGACGGGATGCACCAACGCATTCGTGTTCAACGTGTTTATCGTGGAGGTGATTGAATGCGTTCCTGGTCTATACAGTGACTTAAGTTGACCACTTTTCACCAAGTTATTGCTAGTTATCTTACCCAGATTTCTCTGGTACTAATTTACCGACCCCGGGCGGGCTTCGTAGGCGTGGGTGGCGGCTGCGAACTGATTCGGGCCGGCGTTTCACTGTAGCACCTCCACCACTACTAAGCCACTTCACACCAAGAAAAAATTATAATTGAGAAAGTTACAGTTTTTAAGGTACGATTGTGTGAAGGTGTTGAAGTGATCTTGATAGCGAATGCTATAATAATATTACGAAGATGATTTGTAGTATTTCTACCAGAGTGTTGGACTGTAATTATAGCATTGAACTTTGAATGAAATGCTAGATTTGGTTGGTTATGGATACTGGAAGAGGTTTTCCATGCTTTGCTTGCTATCAGAGAGCGGCGACCGTAAAAAGAGGGCTCATCTTTTTGATCTATTGGTTAGTGTTGGTTAGTTACTAATGTAAGAAACATGTTAAATCAATAATATGATCTAGCGGATTGAGGATAGAGAAAATCTTTTATCGCATAGAACATATTTTTTATAGGAACGTGATCTGGCCATCTCTGATCGTATTAGTTGTTGGAATATCATCAACCACATACATTTTACAAATTTTCCCTTTAAGGAAAACGAAATTCCAATCCATTCAATTCACTATATTGCTGAAAACGCTAGACGACTCAACGAAGCTGCTCGTATCGGACGAATAACAATCTCAGAGGAGCACGTACGTATATTGGGAGATGATCTCAACAAATCCAACCCAAGAGATCAAGGTTGTATAGAAATATTGACTGACTTTGTGGAGATATGTTATTATGAAAACTTTAAGTACTTTAAGTTGCTCCAAATGATTCGTAGTACTGAGCAACTGCGATTCATTTAGATATGAGTGTTTTAAGTATTGATTATCGTGTTTTATCGAAATTTAAATGAAAAAATGAAATCAGGTTATATAATATACTTCTTCCCTGTATATTATAGAAGAATGTTTTGGGAAACCAGTTTAGTAAGACGACGTAGAGAGAGAGAGACAACTGTCAGTTATCTGAAATGAGATGTATGAATTTCTCCACTTGGCAAAAAACATGATAAAATGCATACTTTTTAAATCTAGTTATCACCTGAACAATAAGTGAATATATCTTCAGAATTTTTAAGACGAGCGATTTGCACATGGTACAATAGCCGTCGATTTCCTCTTACACTTCCTCGGTCTTTCCAGCAAGTACTATTTAAGTTTATAAACGCACAAAATTTGGAAAACTGTCAAGTGAGTGCTCAAGCATATTTTTGAAAATATCGAATCACTTCCAATAATGAAGAAAATGCAAATAAAATTGATAGCTTCTGTCCACTAGAAACTTCTAGTTACTTTCACCCGAATTCGATAAAGATGTTGCTCTGGACGTTTGTCGGACAAATCATTATGACAAATGGGGTAACTGCGTCATCGGCATGGAGGACTACGTTTCCATAACGTAAGCAAAATTCCTCCTATTCAATATTTTTCTTTTTTTTTCGTGGGAAAATCTCACCCACTTCAAAGGCTTATTGTTTTATAATGATAAAAATTGATTATGTTTCACGCTGCTGAGTCGCGAAGTATAGTTCTCAACTCGAGAGTAATTTGAAAGTTGAATATAATAATAATCATAATCTAGTCTTAGTCGCATTGTAAACATTTGGATCTACAATAGTGGGTAGTCTTGTTTAGCGATGACGTTTGGCGTCGTTTGTTCCAAAATCGACGATAAAAAACTTTGCCACCGTACTGTTAAATGTTCTCAGTTTAATTACATATTATTCATCATAATGTACCTATATCGTAGGACGGAGTTAACACAGTGTTAAGAGATGCTGCAGTTAAGCGCAGGCAGTTCAAGTTCACACTCAAGTTAACCAAGCTTTTTATCCGTTTTGTTTGGTAAATTAGTACCGGAAGTAATATGAGAAGTTAAAAAGCAATAGCTTAATTGAGATCCTTTAACTTTAGTTATTATGCAGACCACACTCACATATAAACGTTTGCACGACATTGTATAGTAATAGTTTTTTATGGGATCAAATTTACGTTTTCAACAATTCAAAGCAGAATTACTGTAATCTATCGTTATATTTCTATATCTTTATCTATTTATTGTAGGAGCTCACACGATTTAATTGCAAGAAATGTTTTTCCTTTTTCACGCTATCATTAACATAATTTCTATGATCTTTATATGATCTTAGAGTTTCAAGTTTCTATAAGCTTTATTATCTTCTCTTTTATTTTATTTGGTTTATGCGGATTCGGTGGGTAAACTTTCGATGTAATAAAATCTGTGATATGGAATTCCCTCTTATTCCGGCGCTCAAATGTCCATTATTATTTGTAAATTGCGAACAAATTTGAATTTAATACGTAGTTCAATGTAGAAAAATCTTGTATGAACGGTTAAATCCATGAGAATAAGTGTAAGACATGCTTTGGCGATAATAAACACCTATTGCGGTGTGCGCTTAAGCATTCGTGTTCAAAAGTGATATCGTGGTTGAATGCGAGTTTGGTCTATGCACTGACCTGAATTGACCACTCTTCAGCAAGTCACCGCTGTTTATCTTACACAGATTTCTCTGATATCAATTCACCGACTTCTGAAAGATGGCGGGTTTGCTAGGTCTGGATGGTGCCCGCGAACATGGTTCGGTGGCACCTCCACCACTGCGCCATTAAGCTTGCGTGAGCAAAAAATTAGCATGAATTTGTTAATTAGGTTTTCTTAAAGTGATTCACAGTTCTTATTTTGCCGTATTTTGTTTTTCGAAGAACCAACACAAAAAAACTTCAGGAAATCGAAGAATCTTTTTGTGAGGGCTGATCCGACGTTTGATTTTGGTATTATTGAATGCGTAGAGCAGTTCGTCTATCAACGTACCTACGACATCAATCACGGCGACTTTAATTCGCAGAAGTAACAATATCGATGGGAAAAGTCGATAATACAGAGGAAGGTGCGGTTCGGAAAATTTTCAAAGGAAATTATGCGTTATTTGATTTTTTTTTGAACAGAAAAAGAAAAATTCCATCTCAAATTTGAAAGGGTTTTTTAAACTCATCCTTACTTCTATTATTTTTAATTTATATAGAAGTCAAGGTTTTCCTCTAGTGTTTTCCAAAAGAGAAACGAATACCCATTTCTTCTATTGTTAGATTAGAAAATGTTCTAAAATATGATATTCATTTTCATAAACAGAAATTTCAGTAACAAATCCGTTAAGCATTTGATTGATCGTCCGAGCCTCCTTTCTCTTTGATGTATTTCGGGAATTAATTGTCACAATTGACTACCTTTTAACTTTATTAGTCAGAAAAAAAGCATAGAAAACGAACGATGTAAACAGAATGAAGTGGAAAAGATTTCTTAACTATCGTGTCAACCAAAGTTTCGAGTTTGCTCGAGAAATAGGTTTGCAGGATAGTAAAAAGATGTTTGGTTTAGTTAGTACTTAGTTGGTTTCCGTGAATATCTTTTTTGGTTTATTGTTGATAATATTGAGATCGTTGTTGATGTGTAAACAGCCCTACAAATTTGACACTATCATATCACTTGTTTTTTTCCTGACATTTCTTTTGGACGCCAAAGTTCTTTTCACTCATTCCAGTTTCTATTTTCTCGATATTGTTGATTATTGCTGCTTTTTATGGAATAAAGCAAATACTCGCTCAGAATTAATGACCATCCCATTAACATTATATACGATCGTTTGTAGAATCGAGTTTACAAATGCAAACGAAATGAGTCGAGTGTATTTCATTTGTTTGATAATATTAGAAATTGCATAGTTTTCCAATAGTAGTGCATCTGATAATGCAACTAATTAAATGATGTTTCAAATTCTATTATCATTCTTGGAATACTCACTTTGAAATCGTTCGTAATATCGACAATTCTTTCCCACTCGTATTTATGTTTTCAAAACAAGGATTCATCCCATTTATATTTCGATCTCCATAAGCTTTGTAGGAACGGCTTTCCTTGTAATGTTAGTGGTGATTGCTATCCGAGTGGCTCATAAATGTAACTCTCATAGTAGGCAGGTATTTGTAGGATGATAATAGTTAATCTTTTCTTGAATCGGGGGCGCAGTGGCTCAGTGGTGGAGGTGCCGCAGTGATACGCCGGCCCGAATCAGTTCGCGACCGCCCCCCAGGCCTACCAAGCCCGCCATCCCTCCGGGGTCGCTAAATTGGTACCAGAGATATCTGGGTAAGATAACTGGCACTGACTTGGTGAGGAGTGGTCAACTCAAGTCATGTATAGACCAGGCACGCATTCATCCACCTCCACGATATCACGTTGAACATGAATGCGGGGGCGCATCCCACCACAAGGGATTGATCAACGCCAAAAATTATCTTATTATTATCTTTTCTTGAATCTCACTTTATGCCAAGCACCTTTAGCATTAAGCTTGTCACCTGATCTATTGGTTCAATCTTTGTCACTAGACCTCTATCATTTGAGATGATTATCATAACACTATTATAACAATACGTAGTGGACGGTTCATTGGTAATGGTGCGTTAGAGAATCGTGGGTACACAATGCCGGTACTGTTATTTCATGCAATGAGTTAAGAAAATCCAGTATGAAATGATGTAAGGAACCACAGGTAGTACAATGAGATTAACATAATTACCAAGAACACCATAAAGAACAAACAGTGTTAATAATAACACTAAAGACAATATGGGCAGTGAATAATCAAAGCCTTGGGAAAAACAATGAAGCATTATGATTCTTCTCTCTGATTCATCGATCGGTAATTAGTTATATGCTCTTGAGGTTAGGTGAGAGGGGTAGCAAACCACCTTCCAATATGGAAAACGTTTTCTACAATTATCAACAATCTCATTTTAGTTTATCATGAAAACAATACAATGCGCAATGAATGACTCATGAATATTATAGTTGTGATGAATATATTGTCGTTAGCGATGCGGGAGATTTTTCCTGCTGTCAATTTTCACTTCTGTAAAAGGTTACCATCTTCAAATTCATAAATAGTTGTTTCTTGCATTGCTCTTCTACTTTGGTTGCTTTGAGGTTTCTAACGAGATTTCTTTTCTGAGTACGGAAGTATTTCGCTATCAATTTAGGTCAGCATTTATGCATTCATGATACCATGAATTTGGAAATTCGAACAGTTGATGTATTTTTTCCTTTCAAAAGCAGTTCTGAACGTTCTTTTTCCATTCATTACAAAAAAAGGAAGGTTTGCTGCTCACAAATTCGCGATAATAAAAATATTCATTTCAAGGAATTAATATTGGCTTTAGATTTAAGCGACTAATAGTAAAACATATCTTTTGTTGTATCTAAATGATAGTAGTTTCCCTAAAGAAATTCTAATTATGAATAAGATAAAATTTTTGCAGGCCCTTTATGTAAAAAGTTATGTTTCTATTTCTAACCAGCATTAAATTGTATCAGATGGGGCTGAAACTCTAGCTACTCGTCCAGCTATTCATTCTAGGAAATTATACATCAACTCTAAGAGCTTGTGTTAATTGAACCGATAGATTTCATTATCACATTTAAGTGTATGATCAACCAGCTAGTGATCTAGGGCAGAAAAGCAATGTCAATAAGTACCAATTTTATTCAATGACAAGTACCTTGAAGTGAGGCGCATGTTGTACAGTGAAAACCTCAAAGGTTATAAATATTACAAAAGAGGGAGGAGTGCTCCGAAGATCAGCTTTGATGTACTTAGCAATTAAAAAATCGGCAACGGATCGAACATTGATTGGGATGCAAAAATGAGAATAGAGCACTTCTGCTTATTCATAAGATAAGATAAGACAGATTTTGCCGTTGAACAAATCCCGTTGCGGGTGCGCCTAGACATTTGTTTTCAAGCCCACCATTACTCTCACCACTACATAGTAGGTATGCTCTGACGCAAATCAGTCAGTGTGTTATGGTCTACGCACTGGTCTTCATCGTGACTACGCGGATTCATCACTGATTGGATGCAATACTGCTCTATGCAGGAAGCGTTTGGTGACTACTCTCTACCAGCCCAGTCCTGCATATGTTTTGAAATTATTCTTATATTGATTCACTGAATTCGATGATACGGCGGCTTGATAGGCTTAGACACGAACACCGGTTTCTGCCACCAATTTTTGTCTCTTTAAAAACTGATGGAGGTATAGACCTACAAAAATGTAGTAGATTACTTCTCACATAGTTTAGTATAAGTTTAGCCACAAATTAGTTAAATTGGTGCCGATATTTTACCAAAATTCACCATTATCATTAACAATTCCTTGCGTTATCTTACTAGTATTCCTTAATGTAGATGTTAAATGCATGCATTGTAAAATTGATTTGTTGAGTCATTCAATTTGCCATTTTTTGTTTTCACTGTTTCGAGTCAATATTTCTAATATTTTCTCCACAGGATTTTTACGTCCGGAAAATATTAAGAATTGATGAATGTATAATATATGTGACGATGGCTTGATTTAAACAGCGAAATTGACTTCGATAAATTTACTTAAAGTTTCTGAAATGAATCATTGATAGACATCGAATGTTTTCTATCTATTAATCATCTAGTATTCAATCATGTATAATTGTTACTTGGCTGCTTGGAAGGCCTGTTTTTGCGCGTAGTGCGGGACTCAACAGCAGCGAATAAAGCTTTCTTATGTTTGCCTTGAGCACGTCTCCCATCTTGTCTTGTAGGTGGCCATACGGAGGCACGTTTGCATTCTCTTGAGTACCTACATGCGGTTTTTCTACAATTTTTTGTCCATCTGTCGCATTATCTTCTAATTATATGACAAGCTCATTTATATTTCGCATGTACGCCTATTGCTCTGGGTCATGCCGATGATTCCATCGTAAACGACTTCTTTACTTCTTTTCCTGATTCGAAAAAATTTTCTTCTCCAGGTGTCTTTCTTCTGACGTAAAAGACGGCAGAGCTCAGTATGCGGTATATTGAGGCCGAAGTTTTGCTAGTGTAGCTTTAGTTCCCTGAATTTCTGCGATAGCCCAGTTCAGGCGTTCTCAAGGTGTTCAGCGGAGGCATTCGCCAGTCCTTATGGATCAGAGGGATGTATCTCCTTGTGGCTTTATCGAACCAAAACGATGGCGATTCTTGATAGATTTACTCTTGGCTAGGTTTAAATATATCAAAATTGAAAACCATGGAGTACCTCCCTGCTATGTGAAGGCGGTAAATCACCAGGAAGGGTTCAATTATACATAGTCAATCTATTTTTGCAACTATTATTTCTTAGACATATTCGTAATTTTTATTTATTTAACTGCATTCTTTGCAGTGGCATTTTTGCAATGGTATTATAATGTCCACAGTTGTGCTGAGATGGCCGCAAAACCCGGAACCTCAGGCGGGACTCGTACCCGCACTTACAGATATCCGATCTGCCGTGCTTACCATTACACTACCGAGGACCTTACTCTGCGACCACTCAATGCTTCACTTATAGTAAGTGGGTACCATTATCAGCACTCGCCCGCTAACGTTTGCGTTCAACTGAGGTTCCGAGTTTTGCGGCCATCTCAGCACAACTATGAACATTATTATTTCTTATGTTTATGTATGATCTTAGTGACCCATTTAGACATGATACGTCTTATACAGATGGCTAACATGAAAAAAGTCCTTCATTTAAGAGAACCCTTTATCAAGTGTCGTGATTTACACACTCATGCATGTACAAGCTAACGTCAAAATTTGAAGTGTGAGAGAGAGCTTATACTAGAAAAAGCTCCCTCCTCTTCCTATGTAAATATGCAGTACAGCAGACGCTGGCACCCTATACGTTGACGTTTCAAGCTAACCCGGATGTCATCCTCTGTATTTTACAACATTTAGATATCTATGTATTGTTGCTGTAATACTAATATTCAAGTAAAGTTTTAATTAACCAGGATTCAGGTGACACACCATTTAAAAACTGGGGAGAATAAAAACATAAACAAGTGAAGTAAAAAACCTGCGTAACGAAAAATTTCGGTTCAACAGGACTACAGGTTATAGCTATTTGTCCTCAACGGTGTTTACTTAACAAGTGTGCTTTACCACAATGTTATTATTCCTAGTTACCATGAAATCATGCTTATTCAATCTGAATTTTTCAACCAATCTCTTTTTTCAGTCAATCCATTGTACGAGCACCTTATATTAGCTCGGTCTCTGAGTAATTTGGCCAGGCAGGTCTTTTGGTATTGATCGTACGTCGTAGATAATCTCAAACCTGAGTACTCAAACTTTTATCGACAAATATAACTATAAATAAAGTAAACAATAATTACAAGGCGAGAGAGAGCAATGGGTGATATTTGTGACAATAAGGTAAATAAGATAATTGTTGGCGTTGATCAATCCCTTGTGGCGGGATGCGCCACCGCATTCGCGTTCAACGTGATAACTTGGAGGTGGTTGAATGCGTGCCTGATTTATACAGTGACTTGAGCTAGGCACTCTTCACCAAGTCAGTGCCAGCTATCCTAACCAACTAGGTTTCTCTGGTACCAATTTACCGACCCCGGAGGAATGGCGGCGGGTTTGCTAGGCTTGGAGGCGGCCGCGAACTGATTCGGGCCAGCAGTCACCGCATACCCTTTTGTGACAATATAATGCAAATTAACACTGGGAAAAACGAAAGCTGCGGCAAGCCATTCTACAACTGGAGTGGTGCAGTATACATAGGTGTCGGTGTAACCTGAGGTGTTACTATTATTACTGGTTATTGTTGGACTGTCCGTGTGATACCGACCGGTCGAGGCAAAGAGTGGAATGAAATTCAAATTATTGACTATTTCAATATTGATAAGAAAAATGAGTAGTACTGAACAACTACAGTAGAATAGTGATTTGAATGCGAACATCCCAATGGAATAGCCCTTATACATCTGTTATCGCCGCAACTATGCTTGTAAATTTTCCATTTGAGCCTAACCTTTTTCAAGAAATTTGTAAACTTGCAGAATTCTAAGCAGTGGCTGATAACTCAGAAAACCTGAATAATATGGATTAATCAAACTCATTAGCTGGAATTCTCCAAACTAACTTAGCCGTTGACATAGTGATATAAGTAAAAATAAACTCAGGAATACATGTGTATTAATAGCGAACGAAGTCACTGTTCCAAAACTCTGCAACGAAGGTTCTTCATTAGAATTCCATGATGGATTCACCAAATTCTCATTTTTACGATATTTAGATCAAGCCTTGAAATCGACAAATGTTCACACAATCCTTTATAACTTAATGTAAAATAAGGAATTTTTAAATTTGGATCACTATCAAACAATTCTATTTGTGCATGTAATGTGGAATTTCAAGTCAGCTATTCGAAGATAATTTTATCGGATTTAATGAAGCGATAGGAAAATAATTCCCTATTGAAAGGTTTTAAATTCATAAGTCACGTTAATTATAATTTTCATAATTCACTTTCCATGAAATTGCCTTTTGAAACAATGCTTTCTGAAGTTGTATATTCTATTTGGCTGGCTTCAAGTTCTTCTTCATTTTAGCATCATCGAAGAATATCTAAGGCAGCTTGAATTGGCTACATGGATGGTCCAATCATCACCTGTCCGAATAATATCCTACATATATTCGCTATGAGAACGTTCGCTTCTTCTTGGTTACCATTTACCATTATCTATGTCTATTTCATGCCCTCGTTCTTCATTATACGACTAGCCCATCTGTTTCGCTTCTGACGTGCACTCCTCTGAGTCCTGTGAGAGGATAACTTAACATAGTGGGATTCTCTAATTTAAGTTGTTCGCTAATTCCTCTACTCTGAAGGAAAGGTTTCCTAAAATTTAATAATTTGCACTCTTCGTTTCGAGTTGTCGATATTACATTATCCGTGCTCTATCTATCCGAATTTTCTCAACAGACCTTGTTGTGATGAAAAGTGTAACCTCAAAAACAGTCCCCTAAAATGTAGTGCTGGCCAGTTTCGCAGGTGTCCTGCCACCAATTTTGTTATGCACTAACAACTTTCGATATTATGAAATCGATGATATAGAATTATTTTGGGCGGTTAAATCTGAATAGAAGAAAGTCATTGGTTCTAGAGGATCCAAGTCGCCTTGGGTTAATCGCGACTGTTAATCACTTTGACTTTCCGTTGATTATTCTCCACCCAGTCACCCATAATATCTAGTTATCTTACCCAAATTTTTGTGGTATCAATTTACCGTTCCCGGAGGAATGGTGGGCTTCATAGGCCTGGAGTACGGCCGCGAACTGATTCGGGACTGCGTGGTGGTAACTGCGCCAGTACACTAAAGTATTTTAACACAAGGAAGAAAAACAAGTAACAACCAAACACAATTTACGGGACTTACTGCCATAAATGAGTGTATTTAATTGACGTCAGTACTACTGATTACTAAGAGAAGAAAGGACCTTCTTGAATGAAAACCACTTTCTCGTAATGGATTTTGCAAAGGATTTGCAGAAAGGAACATAGAGAATTCTTTTTACTCTGCATTCAATTAGTACTTGCATTTCTGAATGTCGTCCAAGTTGAGAGAATAACAAAAAACATTCAAATTTGATAATAGTGAGTTCAATAAATTCTAGACAGCACTTTCAAGTTTTCTGATATGAAAGCTAGACCATTCTTCTTTATAGAAAAATATCCTCTACGAGATAGAGAATTTTTTTATCCCTAAACCAATACACTCACATTCTCAAACTGAAACGTTTCGCGTTCTATCCATCAACCGACGCTAATCGACAGGTCGAAGAGATGTGAACTTTGCTCATGTGCACGGCTCTGTGATCGATCGATACGATGCCTGAGCATGAAAAGGCCCTATCGCCTATCCCTATCCCCTTTCTATCGCCCACAGCCAATCGTCTAATAAATTAATAACATGCTTTTCTTACCGAAGCGTAAGAACGTACCCTAACCAAATGTTCACAACTCGTTCTTCATACAGTCACGAATACAAATGAAACCGACTGATTATTCACTCTACCGCATCATTGATCTTTAAGCTTGAGCTTACAATCTGATATATTGGATAACAATTATGCCTGACATACTTCTGCACTTTTCATTTGGTCTTTATGGCATTTATCGCATATTGTCGTACATTGCATTACTATTCGTTATTTGTTATTGTTGTTTTATACAAAGGTCTACTTACTCGAGTTTGTGGTAACTATACAACTACTGGTGAATTATCGTTCTTCCTTGCACAATCATACAAAGCGAATTCTCTATGGAACCGCAAGTCCCGCGTGGAACCACCATTCCCAGCGCCGATTCTATTATTAGTATTTCCCTGAATCGCTATCTAACGGCTGAAGAATGAGTTATACGGACCTTTTACTTTATTCTCACTTGTATTATACATGTACTAACATGTACTCAAATTTTTTGTTCTGCGTAGGACTTCCGAATATATCAAATTGAGAAGTGATACTTACGAAAACCAGACCAGTTTTTCCGGAACGTATAAATTACTGTCTTTGATATTACTGCGATTATATTGCTCTTATCGTAACAAAATTTCTGCATGAATTCGAATACTTCTTTCACAGCAAATCATTTGTACGAAGTTAATCGTTTTCTCTCACCTTCACGTCTGAAGTGAAAAAACATCTATTGCTAATCTTGTAGTCCTCGCGTATTTCTCATATAAGACAGCATATTTCGTGCTCACCTTTATAATTAACTCGATATTGTTACATTATCATTTCTCATAGCCTCGCAGAACTCTTATGTTGAAATGGTATTATTTTCCACGTGTAAAAAATACGTTTTTCACACTGATAAAGGAAGGTAGAAGGCTACGAATAGACTTTTCAGGAATCAGGTTAAAACATTTGACAAGAAGAAAATTCTTTGTAAAGCATGTTAATTATGCGATAAATTTCAAGCAATAAAATCTTCATTTGTACAAGTATTTAGTGTTTCACTCTTAACATCAAATTCAATGCACAAAATTCCTCCTACATAAGTTGTACCATAAAGACGTGTGTTATCAATTAAATAATTCAATAGCTTAGCTACATTTATATACCATTTGATATCGATAACAAACTGACAAGACTACATATAAGCTCTTGCTATATCTTAGTCACCCACAATTTCTACCTCTACACGAAAGTCGAAAAATTAAAACTATGTAAGTTGTCATCGTAACACTTCTATCAAATATTCAGAATAGTCAACTCAGCCAACTTGGTGAACCCACTACGGTATTGAGAATCAGTTTTGTGGCGATCAAGGGAGAGAGGACATGTGGCGAAAATATAACTCCGAAAAGAACTTGGCTGGATAGAATAATGGGGGAAAGTACAAATGGAGATAAAATGAGCGGACTTCCCACTGCTGGCGTTAAGATAATCGGATTCAGAACAAATGGTGTCAGGATCAATGGTGTAAATACCTGATAATGAACGTATTACTAAATGTTTAACACTCAAATAAAGATAAACAATCATATGTAGTAGAAATGATAAATAAGCACTGTACACATGATTTCACGTCAAAATGAGCGGAGTGATAACGATTACGTAATGCGAACATGATTTATTTGCAATACAACGCTTATCAACTGCATTTTACTGCTTGTAAAATGTTTATTCTATGTCGTAGCGATTAGCTGATTGAAAAACATGTGACGAAACATTTTTGCCATGTTCAATGCACCTCGATGGAAAATTTACATCCAATGGTAATAAGAGCCGAAACCATAAACAAGACAATAGTTTGTCTATGAATTTTCAGTATGTGCGCAATCTTTTCAATCCATCAATTTCTTGTGAAATCATGTGCATTACATTAATTTTTCCGAACGGACGTATTACGTGACATTTTCATATAGTTGCTTAGACTTTAGAAATTAAAGCATACCTGTGGTGAAAGGATCAACGGTGAAAGAAGTAGCGGAGAAAGTATCAGTGGGTTGAAAATCCCAGGAGAAAGGATGAGCGGATGAAGTACGAGAGGAGAGAGTATGATTGGAGAAAAAATCAGCGGATTGACTATCAGTGGCGCTAGTACGCGAGGAGAAAGAATAACCGGAATAAATACCTTAAACAGCGGTTGAAGTGAGCATATCCGGCAAACCATAAAACTCATTCGCCTTCTATTTTGTACGCAAAACATTTATTTACCCATGGTCCTAAAATGACTGGTCCTAGAACAGCAGGCGTTAGGATTGAAGGTGAGAAGACGAGTGGTGAAAGGATGACAGGTTGAGAAAGCAGTGGAGTGGCAGCGATCAGAATAGGACTTGATATTACTGGAGTACGAACAATATCATGTTGACGTAGCTTCCATCTCTTCACCTTAGAAAGTTACCAAAATCACAAAAACGAAAATCGATAGTTAGATTTTTGGAGCACTATATGAAGCATTGGTTCACATTATTCATGAAATAAAACAAAAAGCGAAAACATAAGGCCAAATTTAACGAAGAATTGAAATGATAAAAAGAGCAATAATTAAAAAAGATAAAGTATGGATAAAAAGAAAATATAGTTATTGTAGTTAGTAATCCCACAACTTTTTGTGAGTAATAGGAATTTCATCGTCCCACATGACGGCTATTGTTTAGACCTAATTGTGTAAAAAAGGTGTAAAACCAATTTTTCTTCAGTTTTATACGTTAAAAATGTTAAATGTGACCCGATGAGTGGCTGGTATGTTGAATAGGTTTGCGATAATTATTTGAAGATTGTAGTTCTTATAAAAACATACTTCTGCAAGTTGCCGAATTTCCTTCTCAATAAGAGCACCAGCATTGCTCTCGTTGATGATCCGCAGACGCTGCAACGTCTCAGAGCTATTATAAGGAGAATTTTCACCGTAGATCAGCTCCATCTGTCCAACTGTCATGATTGAAAAGCCGCGTTCAGATTGCATTTTTTGCTTAATTCAGACTTTTGCAATGGATTCATCGTGAACACAAGTTCTATGGTATTGCTAATGTAGCGAACTTCTTTTGCTTAACAGTGATTTGTGCATGGAAGGTGTAGGAGTTTGTTTTTGAAAATGACATAATATTTAGCTCATGAACATTCTGAATGATAACACGTGAAGAAATTATTGGCGTTGATCAATCCATTACGGTGGGATGAGCCAACGCATTCGTGTTCAACGTGATATCGTGGAGGTGGTTGAATGAGTCCTTGGTCTATACAGTGACTTGAGTTGACCACTATTCACCAAGTCAGTGCCAACTATCTTACCCAGATTTCTCTGGTACCAGTTTACCGACTCCGAAGGGATGGAGGATTTGATAGGCCTGGAGGCGGCCGCAAACTGATTCGAGCCAGTGTGTGACTGCGGCATCTCCACCACTCAGCCACTGCGCCACCCGAACAAAATACTAGAGCACATTAATGTTACTTGTTCATTATCTTGTGACTGATACAGCAAACTTTTAATATGAAAAAAAATCGATAATTTAGTAGTAGGCTCAACAAGAAAATAAGGAGCACAGCTCTCTCAATTTGAAAGCTGATGAGTTGAAAAGCCTCAAACCTAGAAGTAGGGCTACCCACAAGTAGACATTAAATAAATCACATTTGTTCCCGTTCCCAGCCCTAAAGCTATGTCAGAAAGAAGCAATATTTTCCTGTTCTATGAAAGCTTGTAGTTATGAGTTAGAAGACTTGAACGAGATTTCCTCAGCCCTTGAGATCCAATTAAGTGAACAAAATTTAGGCGACGCAGGTCTCATACTGAGTTCTACCTACCACGATGCCTGAGAATTAGGCAAAAGATGAGTGGCGACAAAATCTCATATTAAATGGAACATCTGCGAAGCAATAGATTTTTTAGGAAGCCAACAATATTCTGCATAAACTGCTTCTTATTTCATTGGCACAATTCCAGAAGTTTTTTTTACACTGATGTAATATGGTCTCCGTGAAGAATCGCGTTGAATTCCACATTCAAGTCTATTGTAGATTAAGGAGAAGAGAAGAGATAAGAGCAATTAGAAAATGGATGATTTGGTATTTTGAGGAAATGATGGCATAGGCTATGTTGTGCACTCATCCACTATTCACCTAGTTAATTCGTGCTATCACATCATTTGGTCCTCTTCTTCAAACAAAAAGGAAATAATTGAAAGTCGTTTCAAGTTTCTTACTGGTAACTTCAAAGCGACAACGAGCAGGATTAGTGAAAGACAAAAATGTCATGAAGTTTGTCCCAGGCGGTCGCTATTAAAATGGAAAACACGTTGAAAACTTTTTGAATAGCATGGTTCATCCATGTTTACTCATTCCAGGCGAACTATAGTCATTGTGCATGCGATATGCTTGTGTATAAAATATTCATCCATGTGAATAACCTAACAAGAAGAATTTTATTAGGATTAATAATACTGAAATTCAAAGAAGATAGCACTTCTTTGATATAGGTGGTAACATTTCCATTATTCTATATAACATACTTCAAATCTATGCAGTCAAGACGTGTGTCGACACCTCAGCCGCCTCGTGGATTTTTCGGACAGGATGCTGATAAAACACTAATTACATCGCTAGATATAGCCGAAAAATTACAGTATTGATCTTGAATCCGTAGTCCATAATTTCCCAACATGTCTCGTTCTTAAATTGACGAAAATAATTGTATAGTGGAACCAATGAGTATGGAGAAGTCCTGATGCAGTGAGCAGACATGCTCTAGTTTACGGCAAGAAGTTTTATGCACAGTTCATAATGATTTGAGTATAATGGGTGTATCCGACTGTCACCAGCAGCAAAGAAAGCCATAACGATGGACAGCATCCACACAAGAAATGAGCAGTATTGCTGCTTCTTGGATACAGACAATGTAATTTGCGGCACTTTGCTTTCAACTGTGTTGATAAAATTTATCATCATCCATGCGTTGACATGTATATTTATTGCACGCATTAAAATTTACATTCAAAAATTGAAGCTGTTTTTTCTTTCCAGGAACTTTTTTAAGATTATTAATTGCGCAGTGGATCTACAGCAATCAACTGAATTCAGTTTTATAGTTTCCCGCATAATAAATCAAGATAAAGAAAAACTTCGCATGGTGAACGTTTCAATTCTTTAATAGTTGGAATGAATACGAACTACGAAAAAAGGAATTAGCAAGAAGAAAATGAACGTCAACTATATTATACAACGTTAACTGCAGCACGAAAACTCCCGAGCGACATCAAGAAATCAACGACATGGTAATGACTAACAAGCGAAAAAAGTTATCGAGTTTTCAACAACACGAGGATCAGGGGCTGAATAGGACTCTGTTTCGAAGCAATAAACGCATGTGGACGAATTAGTGGAGGAATTGAAAGAATAGATGACGTTTCGTCAACACAGAACACCATTGTATGAGGTTAATAGTTAACTCTAAAAGTAATAAGTATTTGCTTGCAAGCACGACTCAGAAAACTGCAGCATTTCATGATTAGAATTTGTTACCTTTAGAAATGTATTTTTTCCCTAATAGATTTGCGCTAAAGAGATTCGTTTCAACTGAGTATATGAGTTATTAAGCAACAAATTGATCTCGTCACCTTTTCACAGCATTGATAAACACCTTTTAACTGACTACTCACGTTACGTTTAAATGTACCGCTTCAACTTTCATTCCTATTCGCTTATAATTTTCCAAGTGTAAATGTGTTTTCTGGGGCGTGCAGTGGCGCAATAATGGAGGTGCCACAGTGACACGCAGACCCAAACCAGCTCGCGGCACCCCCAGGTCCGCCATCCCTTCAGGATCGATAGTTTCCTGAATTTTCAATTGGAAAATCATCTTTTAGCTTTTCGAAAGAACATACCCATCATAACCGTACTATTCTGCAAAGTTGGAGATTTTCACAACTTTCATCTTTCTCATATTCTCTTAGTTTTTATTTAACATTCAGTTATATTGAACTCAGAATACAACGAGAAGCCATATGTCGAAATGATGAGAAAGAAAGAAAACGTATTCATAAAAGTATGCGCAAGAAGAGAAAAACACTCCAATAATATAAAATCCACAACATCTTTGATAATAAAGCACCAAATCATCCGTATTAACTAAGCCACGAAGGAGAAAGCACTGCTGCAAAAAATGCACCAGGTGAGAATATGACCGGAGACAAGGCGTATGGAGACAGTACGAATGCAGAGAAAGCTACTGGAGATGCTATTAAAGGAGATAAAACAAAAGGGGAAAGAATTAGTGGAGAAAGAACATTTGGAATGAGAATGAAAGGAGATAAACAAAAAGGGCTAAGAATGAGCGGTACAAGAGCCACTGGCGATAGAACGAATGGTGATAAAACGAATGGTGTGAGCACAAATGCCGATAGTGCTCCGGGAGAAAGTATAAGTGGATCCAATGCCAAGGGAGATAGAACGACAGGTGACAGGAGAAGTGGGGAAAGTACTACTGGAGATAGAAGTCGTGGCGATATGATAATAGGGACAAAAGCCCATGGTGAGAGAATAACAGCACCAAAAACTGCTGGAGAAAAGACTACCGGTACAAGTAAAACTGGTGACAAGACCAAAGGTTGAGATATTAAAGCAGGGTCTCGAATCACTGTTGTTAGAACAAGCGGTGTGAGTAAGATATCATGTTGGCGATGAGCTTTGAAAGCCAATGTTTCATCTGCTAAGCTGCGAATTGTACGATGAATTATATCAGGAATTATGGCAGATGAGACGTTTTTCAGTCTTTCGTGGGTAGTTGAGTTACCATACGGAGAATTTTTGCCATATACCAACTCTAGTTGCTTTTTGTTCATCACAGCATAACCGGTGGTGTCCATTGCAGTTATCTAGGAGAGAGCTATTGAAACGTTGTCAACGAAATAAAAGATATGCAATAATATTACCATGCCTAATATTGTTTTTTCGGTGACCCTTGCTATTATTTGGATGCTACACATGTAATAAAATCCCCAAGCAATTCCATGTTTAGTAGGTTAAACCACGACCAATTATTTTGTTTCATGTTATGGGATAGTGAAATATCTTGTACACGGATCTCTCAAGCCGGTTAGTTGCTAGGCTATGTAGCGTAAAGTTGCATTTGCGCTAAGGCGCAATTGATTTCTAATCAAGATGATTGACGGACTTCATAATTCTGCTACGCTATAATCGATCATTACGTACATGAATGCACTCTTATATGAGTGCGTTTATGCAGGTATTTGTATGTAGATTGTATTCTATATTCGTACCTAACTTTGATACAGCCAAAAGTCTACATTTGACCGCCAATTATAATGAAGAAAAAGCACCGGTAATTGTGCTCTTCATGATGGCAGATAGAGGGCAGTGGTAAAAATGCCACAGTAACATGGAGGACCTAACAAACTCGCCGTTGCCACCCAGATCTACCAGGCCCGCCATCTCTCGAAGCGGGTAAATTTGTAGATAAGAGATCTGGGTAAGATAACCAGCACTGATTTGGTGAAGTGTGGTCAACTCAAGTCACTGTATAGACTGGGCTCGCAAGGAAGCACCTTCATGATGTCACGTTGAACACGAATGCGTAGGCGCATTCCGTCACAAGGGTTCGTTCAACGTCAAAGCTTATCTTTAGCTTCTGATGCCAAATAGTAAATAGCATCTGTAATCAAATTTCAAAAGCAAAGGATAAATAAAGTAAATGCAGTTTGAGTTGTAATAATGGACAGAAGGTAAATTGGCAAGATTTAATGCCACTTTTTTAACACACTCATCGTAAATTCTAATTTTAATTGAATCTTATAAATCAACAAGATGGGATTTTCAAATATTCATTTGCGAAGAGCTACCTCATAGCGGCTGCAACTTTCCATCAGATATAACATCGTCAACATTAAAACTCTATAAAACATTAAAAAAACAACCAAGGATGTTGTTCCATTACTTTTTGCAATGATTTGTTTTTTTAATATTAAAATAAATACGTTCAAAATACTCAATCCACCTCTCCATAGCAGATTTTTCTCTTTCAAAACCTTAAATTTGTTGTCATAAACTGTCAATGTAGTATCAAGTAAAGACCGCACCTGTTGTGGGGTGAATGACCTCTGTAAATTCTCGAAAACTTCAATTTTCCTTTGTTCGACATCACCAAACATTTCAGTGACATTTTCTTTAGTGAAATACATTGGCTTGCCACTGTTATCACGAAATTGTTCGTCCATTCGTCTACTTTCGTCGACTATATTCATATCCTTGAATAATGGTAGTAAAATTAAATATAATAATTGGATATAAAAAATCCTAAGTGATATGCTATTTTT
>KN716566.1:41678-54920 GCA_000816705.1 Dictyocaulus viviparus
GTATATATATATATATTTATATGTATATATATATATATGGAAGCCTGCAGATTGTATTTTGCATATCAATTCGGCCAATCCAAGTTCCCTGCAATTGAGCTAGTACAGAATGCAAAGCGAAACGTCTAATAGTTGTGCTGAGATGGCCGCAAAACTCGGAACCTTAGGCGGGACTCGTACCTGCACTTACAGATATCCGGTCTGGAGAGTTTTGCGGCCATCTCAGCACAACTATGGGCATTATAATACCATTGCAAAAATGCAATTAAATAAAAAATTACGAATATGTCGAAACGTCTAAGTTTACTAATCATTCAAAGTAGAGCTGGCATGCACAATATGAAAAAGCATCTAAAAGCAAGAGCGAAATTGCCAAATTAACAGAATAGAAAACGGTTGGGAAACACTGTTAGATAAATGAGCTTTAATCCATTAAGCTAAGAGAAGCGCCACTCCTACTGCAGCGCCGAGTAGGACGGAGAGGTTGCTGAAATCTCATATTCAAAGTGAACTGCATGAGCGTAGTAGCACTAAAGTGACGATATCCAATAATGCAATAACAGCAGCATGAGAATCTTTTCATGAAGACTCTCTGAGATAAATCACGAAGATTGAGCACAATGACATCAAATTGACTCGGACAAAAAAGCACTAATGATTAAGCGTTTCATGCGAACAAATTTTATATAATTGGAAAAACTTTCATTGAACAGCAAAAATTTTTAAGTCGGTGGAATAATAGCGGAATCACACTGTTGCATGCTCAAGAAGGTACTTTCACGACTTTAAAAACCTAACATCATTTGTTATCTTCATCTATAATCACTTCAAACTAGTCTTCATTAACGTGGACTGCAAAACATTAGACAAAAAACAAACAAATAATCTATGAAAAATAGACTAAAAGTTTCGATAGTATCCTAACGGTATAAAGGAACATTATGACTTAGCTATATCGATTTCAAAAAATCTTGTAAAGAAGTAGGTCTTCAGTTGAGCTTAAAGAAAGGGATGTACATGAAGAACATATAAGTATCTTATAAATTACTTAAGCTAAATGGATGGAATAACCCGAAAATTATGGTTTTTAGGGTGTTTTTTTTGCAGATACTGGCCATTGGTCACACAACTGGAACACCAATGGTGCGATCGCTCAGTTTTAAGAGAAGCTTAACGATGATGACTACATGCTCAGATTATCTCCACCAAAAGGGTAAGCTGTGATTGCCTCCTGCAAAATATAGAAAAAAAATGAAAAATGTGATTTATTGATGCTCCCTCGACTCTTTCGAGGATCAATTAAAAAACAGTGGTGAATATATAGTATGAAATTATCCTAAATACACAACAAACACAAAAGAACTTCCTTAAATCATAAATTTAAAGCTTCAGTAAATTACAGTATAGGAAATAGTTGAATGAAAAATTCAAACGACTATTAGAATTTGCATTTAACAAGATCAAATACAAAAATTAAAACGTTTTTATAATATATTTGAGATAATCTCCTTTGTTTTTTACATTTCACTTTTTTCCTTCTTCATAAATTATTGGCAACTGTTTGATTTCCTACATTTTTGAGTTAAGCAGAAAATTGGGGGAGCCTCGGACGTTATTCAGACCTTTACCTTTGCAAGATTGTTGTGCTACCGATTACATTACCAAAGTTTTATATGGCGACTCAAAGTTTTAATATTTTATAGTAGTTTTTATAGTTTACTATTTATATAATATGGCAGGTTCCATCTCGGGTTCGAAATCCGCCTGGCGCTCCAAGTATTGCGGCTAACTCAAGAACTTGGGATACCAATATCACTCCTTTATAATCTATCACAGGTGATAGTCAATGAAAATTGATAACCATGAAGTATATAGCAATTTCTATACTTATTTATTCTGATGCTTTTTTTGGATTATCAAATAATAAACCGAAAATACTTGCTGAGAGTGCATACCTTCCCGAATTAGTTTCACTGGAGCCATCATCATTATTTCCTCATCGGTCATTTGCTTTTCTTTCTTCTTGGCCTTCACCATCATCGTATTTATTTCATCATCGTCATTGTAATCATCACCTCTATTTTTCCCAAACACGTCCATTTTCTGATTAATAATAAATAACACTGAAGTCTAATTTAATAATTTCTGTAGGAGGTTCAATCTTTTATAGAGTGCAAACATTTCAAGAATCATGAAATGTTTCTTATCTCAACCTTCGTTTGATCTCGGTGAAACTTATTAAGATTTCAATGTTTTCCTCCAATCACTTAATTAAAGATACATTTGTAGAGAATACTCTGTCGAGCAATCTCTACCTTATCATCCAAATTACGTGCAAAACAAAGACATATTACTTATTATATTAAATTGTGGTTTATGAGTCATCATAACGAAAGTTAGTAATGGTGGAGGCAAGTGAAAGTGCAAATGTCCTGATCCATAAAAGTTCATAATTATTTTATAATTTCGATTTCCTTCTGAAATTGTACTTAGTTTAAGGACAGAAAAGGGCATTATTTCCTCATACCGAAGTCTCCGCCTCCTCCCTATATAAACAGTTACGGTAAACATCACCTCCATAATCTCACTCATGGCTCAATCCAATCTTCTTCAACCTTTACCATTAAACTGGTTGTCATTATATCATTATATTACAAATCTTGTACAATTTTTAGTGTTAATTCTATTGTGTTGATTTTTGATTTATCGCTGTTGTAATCGTGATGTAATATTTTTGTGTATTATTTAAATAAAGGTTTAATTACCAAAGTTTGAGGTCTAGCTGTCAACTCTTAACTGGGTAACACCTAGTGTAGCTGCCTTTACTTATGACGAAGACTCAACAACTCAGCACTCAACTCTGAGATTTTCATCCAATCCTCAGTATCGGCATTATAAGACGGACATACGCTGCTTCTGCTTCCCACATAAACCTTCTGATATCCGTGATCTCTACTCACTCTTTATTTTACAACATCGTCATCAAACGAGCATACGATTTAATTACCCAAGTTTGAGGTTCCATTACAGAAGTTCGAGGCGAGCAGTACAAATGACCCGCGTGGCAAACTACTCACGGCGAACGTTATGATATTCACTGCTATCGACACCAATGCAATTTCGGCGCATCGGGCACTACACTACAATTTGGTGCATTGGCCAAGCGATCACTACAACATTTAGTAAGCAGTCAACACAAAATGTGGTAAAAATATTCGAATGTTCTGTTAGACTTATTTTTATGCGTTGTTTTATACTAACCAAAGAAGTGCGTAACGCAGTGGTGGAAGGTGCTGCAGTGATATAGACAGGACAAGATAAGCTTTAGCACTGAACAATCTCCCTTGCAGCAAAATGTGCTTGCGCATTACGTTCAATGTGAAGTCGTGGCGGCTCTTTATCGTCAATGCTTGTTACTTAAGCTAGATTTTCTGGTACCAATTTACCAACACCGGAGGATAGGGGGCTTGGTAGGCTTGTGGGCGGCCACGAATTGATCCCGGCCTGCGTGTTCGGCTCCGTGATCACTTCCATCCTCCACGATAACATCAAGAATGGATGGCACATTTCCGCAAGGAGATAGATTGCCGTAGTGATATACAAGCTCGAATCCTCATCTATATAGTTATAAATATAATTTACAATGTTCAGAGGTAAGTGAACTCGTCTCCTAATGAGAAGGCTAAGATAGACCATCGTAATTCAATCACCTCAGTGATATCGAGTATGAATGTAGCACCAATGCTTATCCTTTTTATTATATACCAACCATTTGAATTCTTACTACCACAAACTGTATATCCCTCAATGATTCAAAGTGACGTTAATATGAACGTAGTGATTTAAATGGAGATCAAATGACAACAATCCTATATATGGAGATATAACCACCTTTCGAGAATCCATTCATGCACCGGATCAATTAATTAGACTCATACTCAATTTAAAAGAAAACAGCCTCAGAATCAAATACATTTCTACGGGGAATCCTTCGAGAATCAACATGGCTCTAGAGGAGAAATGGCCGGAACGTCAACCAAAATGAGTGCTGACAATGGTGATCGTGACAATGCATGATTTCCACAGGTTATAAGTAAACACTTAGAGTTTACAAGAGTACATATTTACTGCATAGCATACATGCTCATAGCAGCTAAAATAATAAACATGATGCATTTTTTTTAAAGAGACATCTGATGATTTCACCAATAAATTGCACAAAATAAGATTCATAATATTTTAAACAAGCTGACCTGTATGAGCTTCTTATCAAAGCCTTGATCACGTAAAGTTCTTTTAAACAAATCGAATCGATCCTCGAGAATTTTTTTTCGCTTTCTCTTTTTCTTTAAGTTTTTTGCCTTCCGCACGAATTTCACCAATCACTTTTTGCCAACTAAATGCTGCAGTAGTAAAGTGTTCTTTCTCGTTTCACGACTCAATTTTTTGTTATTTCTTCCATCTTACCCACTGTTAACATGTCTAACAATCTTTCAATAATGGTTTTTGCAGTTTCTTATGGCTTTAGTTTAAAATACTAAAGAATTCAAATTCAATCCATTAAAAATTGCATTTCCTGCTATACTTCACCGCCATTCAACTTTGAGATTTTTATAAAAAATATCTAAAAATAACAAAATAACAACCAACTCTATGTAATCCTTGGTTTTATTCTTTAAAGTGCGAACAGTGTGGATCAGTTTCTTGGCCACCAATGCCATAGGCGACAAATTGCTTTCTGAACCATCTCTTGATAATGACGATTTTTTTAACCATAAACTAATTTGAATCAAGCAGACTGTAAATGCTCGCCTAGTTAACTCATTCGTATTGTGTAAAAAACTGGAAAATATATCATATTGTGGAAAAACGCGGAGGTGCGTAGCGTAGTGCTAAAGTCTGCAGGACCGAAATCACAACGTTCACGCAGATTAACTCATACCTACCAAACTCATCATTAATAAAGTGTCAGATTATTACCAAAAAATTTGGGAGCAAAACATTATTGGTGTGGTTGATTGTTGTTCAATTCAGGCTAATATTTAGACGATGGTCGTATTCAGTCACCTCGACGCTATCATGTTGAAGTCGAATATGAGACTCATTCAATAAGAATTGTGAAGCAATATACCTTATGTTGTTGTTGAAAAAAGCAGTATGAATATGGATTCATAGGTAACAAGAATCAAATGGCGAACTTAGCACAAAATTTTGCTCATTTCCGTAAGAGGTTGCTGAAGAGCCAACGAAAACTTGACTTGAATATTAGAATCATTGGAATATATATCTAAGATGATTCTCTTCAGCAATCGTCTTAGCGAAGAGTTCAAAAACTAGTAGTTTTAACTAAAATGACAATAATGTGATTCCGCAAATATCGCAAATTAAAAGTCTCCTATGATTATTTTTTCTGGAATACGATTCGCAGTAATTCTTTTTCATACATATTCTTCTAGACCTGTTTTCAAGCAGCATTTCCGGTTGCATCCATTCATTTCTGCCCACTTTTCTGATGCAGAAGCATTGGTTATTAATCTTCAAAATCTAACGCTAATTACTCTCATGTAATTTGATTTTTCGACGTGAACGCTTTTCATGCCTTCATATCAAACGAATTGTTCCACAAATTATTTTTGAATTTTTGATACAACATGGAACTACTGAGTAATCATCAGTTCTCATCGAATTGACAGCGTTTCTACTGAACAACATAAAGGGTTTGATAAGCAAATCACTTCATTGAATATTTTTTTACATTTTATGTTGACAAAGAACGTTAGCAATAATACTGTCGTAAAGCCTAGTAATAACATTGTCGATGAAGCTCCTTTACTATTATTGACAAATCTAAAGTGTTAAAACAAGTTTTTGACTACCGTTTTGTAATTGACTCAGCATGGTCGGCTTTGGTATATGCAGCGCAGTGGTATAGAATGCTGCTAATATACGCAACGAACCAGTATACACAGGTTTCTGTCCCGATTTGTACATATCCGAGGTCAGTTGGATGGGCATACAGTACCCACTTCAAGTCATGGTATGGATAAGAATTTCATTCAATTACCTTCATTATATCGAATTACAGAGGAGTACGTGGCTCATCTCACAAGAATTGATCAACCCCAAAGCTTCTCTTATTTTATCGTAGTGTTGAATCACCTTACCATCTAGAAGATTGTAGTTACTCTTTTGTATTGGTTTAATCATCATTGTTGTTTTCTTTTCTACGGATCGTTTTGCTCGCATTCTAAACGAACCAACCCATCCTTCGTCGTCTGGAATGTACACGACTGTCGTTAAATCTGTTTCCTGGAAAATAGGAACCTTGTCTGCAATTCTGCCCTGCTATTTCTATGAACTTTGGTAACGTATAAACCTTAAAACCCCCGTACAAACCCATTGCCAAAAATTCATCGAAACTGATCAAAAAAAATAGGAAGTAACCTATCTCAGGTTTTTGGCAAATCTCTGCTTAATAAATAGAAAAAGAATTTCAGCCAAGCTTCATTGTCTACTGTTCAGAAGACTGTGTTCTGTTATACTATAACAACAAGTGTATTACAAACTTCCGTCAAATGACGCTGTGGAAAATTTTCCTAGTTAGAACTTCAAATGGACCATATTACTTTGAGATTTATATGGTTAAATACCCACAAAATTCCATCGAAGAGAATCCGATTTCGAAAATCCGAACATATAATTAAAGAAATCTTGAAAAAAGGTAGCAAATAAGATGGGCAGTATCAATGCATGACGAATTAATTCTCCAAGATCGGCTATGTCTTAATCTTCTTTGTTACCAAATTATTATCGCTTCTCCTTTTTATACAATAATATCAGATTAGGATATAATACTTATTGAACAATTGTGGACGTTAAGGCGATATCGCCTTCCTCAAAGCGGAGCAAATCACACTAAGAATTCCATCTAAATGGTTGAGAGTATCACGATGATGCCGAAACGTCAGCCATTATTATATACGAACTTCGTATGTAAAAGGAAAAAAAATGAAGATAACGATGGAATCGTTTAATGTGAGTTCCCTGCATAAAAAAAGTTCTTCATCACAGATAGAGAAGGAACAAATATGTATAGCTTGGCGATTGAACAGCTGCTGATTACCTCATTGAAAAATTGAAGCTATTTACTTATTCTCACAGCTCAGTAAAGTACGAAGGACTGAAGTCGCTGACTGAAGTTTCCGTTTAGTTCTCTACTACTCATACATAATCCATAATCATCACGCGGCCCACCAAAAATACATGCAATCTTTTGAGCTATCAAATGAACAAATAAGCTTTATAAAATTAGCACTAGCAACAAACTCCCACTTTTTAACTGCTACGATAAGGCTCTTCAATAAAAACTTCATCACATATTAGAATCGGAAATCTAGCAATGAAGAAATTCTAGTTCACTATCGTTTTGCTCATTTAGGTAACAAAAGACCATAACTGTTTTACAGTTAGACGGAATAGTGCGTCATTTTGAAAGGAGAAACTACAGTTTAGAATAAATGAATGATTAAATAGTTTTGATAGTTGAAGCAAGGAAATTAAACAGCTATCAATTATTGAGATCGAGCTGTTTGCTCTTACTCAGTGTCATAAGGACTATTGAAAAATAAATGTAATTGAAAAAGCGCTTAGGAGCTCCAATACTTTGCGATTTTGGTAGAATTTTGCTACTTTGAGGTCATTTAAAATTGTTTCTAGCCAAAAATGTTACAATGTGTTACTGCATAACATATTTTCTTTTGTAGTCTTAAGTATTCTTAGCCTAAATAATTATAGAATTTGTATTCAGACAACTAATTCTTCCAATATTCCAGTGATGCTCACCTTTCCAGCACTACGGTTCGCTACCTCGTTACCATTCCGTTTCATCGACCATTTTGAACGACCCTGCATTGTTGGAAATGGTTTCCTTTCTACACTGTGTGGTCGTGGAGATTTTCGCCAATGTTGCTTTTCAAAACGTTTTAGAGACTTTCCTTTTGTCATCCATGACTGCTTCATATCTTTAGAATTAGAATAATTCTACTTAATTAACTTAAAACAACGATGTTATTTTGTTCATTGAAAAAATATTACTAGTAGATTTTTCAGCAATTTTTTTGGATGTAAAATAAGTTTTGGACATGAAATTATACGTAAAACGCTTACATACCGTACAATACAACAGAAACTGTGTCTACAATGAAGGAAAACTTTTTTAAAAACCTACTTACTTACTTTTATATGAAATGGAATCCTGTTAATTAAGTGTAATGCTCCAAAAAGACATTATACTGAAATGTATTACTCAAAGTTTTTTTCTTATAGAAGGATTTACCGCCTCGAGGAAATTTGCGGTATCTCTATGCTCGGTACAGAAAAGAATCAGTACAAGCAAAAACTAGAGTTGCGATAAGATTATTACCCTCAGCCCCTACTCACCCCCAACATAGCACCTGACTACTACTAGCTATGTCGAACTTAAGAACAAGGAAGATATTCAAAGGCGATATGTTCTTTAAATGACGATGTGTCATATGGCTATAACTACGAAAAACACCTGTCAATGTAAGGCACTTGGGGTCCAAAAAAGTCCCAGCATTTTTATTGAGCTTAAAGAGCAACTACTAATTCGCACAAAAAATATTAACACTATTTCAGAGTAAACGCCGTTTTCTGTTCAAAATACGGAAACGTCCATCTTAAAAGAATATATTTCAGCTTCTAGCCATTACTAGATTGCACTTCTAAGGCTACTACTCATAATAAGCGTATGTGCGAAATTCGAAATATATTCTTATTTATGACAAAAATCTCTTTCATACTGATTCGTTTCGCGTTTCCAAATTTGGCAGTCCATCGTTGGTATTTTTGTTCAATGTCAAGAAGTACCACAACACATTTGGCGTGCGCTTGAACTGTTGTAGCGCTTTTAGTGCACGTGTTGTGTGCAGCTTTCTGTATGTCAGAAACTCTGGCTAATCTGAAATTTAGAATGTCTCCCTATTTCCTCAAATACCTTCCATAAACTCTATTGTGTTTTGTACAGAATAAGATTTCTAACCATTAATATTAATAGAACATAATTTTCTAAAATAAAACATGATTTAAAACTAGAAGCATTAACATAGATTAATACCCATATCATTAGTATGTAACGTGCTATCATAGATGCGATTTAGTACGAGTTTGATCTATACTGTAGGTTGTAGGTTGATGTCTACATAACTATTCTTTGTGCTCTCAAGCTAATGTTGTACCAACGATTACTGCATGTCGAAAACTGCTACACGTAATACCACGCCAAATGCGGCCAATTTCTAATTAGAGTGAAATGGAAGATATCAGCAAGTCCAAACTAAAGGCGTCTAAAGATTGAAATATTCGTGGACATTTAGTTTTGTAATTCTCAAAAATCAGTACCCAAGAAAATAGTTTTTGGCAGTTTTCTATTTGAGATATTATGTAATATCTTAGCACAAGACTATTGAGCTTCTTTTAAAAAAAAACTACGAGGACGACTCAGATGTTTGATAGGAGAAGGAAAAGTACCAAAACCTTTAAGTTACCGTGATATAGAAATCACAGTACTTTTGAAACCATTACTGCTTATTTTTATACTACTATGCTACGAGATTATGTCATAGGTAATCTAGATGTGGTGCAATAATGCTTACTAAAGGTGTGGAGTGACGTATTTACAGAAGGTACTGCATGGTTATACAAAAACGATCAAATCCCTGTTCAAACATTTAACATTCCCAATATTCCATCTCTTTGAAATTTACAAATTACTATCAGTTTTATTTGGGAGGATAAGCAAGCAATCTCCAATAAATAATGTTTGGATGATCTTAGTACCCTATTCTTATGCATATTAAACTACAATTAGAGAATTCTGAACGTTGAAGTAATTATCAGACTAATAACAAGAACGATGTATTTGAAACACACTTTTCAGTAGCTATTGCAGCCATGAGACCAGATACAGCTTGATCAAGCCAATGCTGATAGAGTTCTATTCCAGCTTCGGTTGAAATAGTAATGGTGGTCTTTTTTCCGTCATAGTGTGCTGTATTCACTTTAGTTGATTCATCGTCATCACCAGCCACATCCTCATCGGTAATCACTTCGTCCTTAGTATTTCATTGTAGTATTCTATATGCTTCGGTCAGAAATATTTACCTATTTCTATTCGTCATCATCGAATAATGAAGTTTAATTAAAGCCTGAACGTTTCATATCTCATTACTGGTTAACAATAAAACTAGTAAAGCACGCGACATGGAACGAAAGCTATAACGAGCATTCTGTTTATAAATACTTTCAAATTTACGTGATTGTTTGGTTTAATCACATTTATATGCCTCAAAAACTACAAGCTGTTTGTTAAATTGTGTGCTTAATAATAAAACGCAATATTCTTCAATCCGAAATATTTACCTCAGTGCTGTTAATTCGGTATTGAGGTGTTTTCAATGCAGTGTTTAAGATGAAAGGCTGAGGCACTTCGGGTATATCATCGCTACTAGTCAATGATAATGTAGAATTTTTAGGACTGACTGATAATAGGACTTGATTTTCCATCCATGAGTACAACTTTTTCTGCTCCAACTTAGTATCGCACGTCAATATCAATGCTGAAACGAAAAAATGCTTCATAATTAAAAACATTCATTTGGTTAAGAAAGTGTATAGCTGACATATCAGTGCTGTGTATAAGTCATAAAAATAGTCGGTTTGTACAAGAATATTGTTATGATTTCTCTATGTATATTAATATGGAGGACACTTTACATTGAAATATTACTTATGAAAAGAAAAACCAAAGCATAATTGATACCTGTTATGACTAGAAATGATTTACTCATGAACGTCTTATATGTTGAAAAATCGACACCTCAATGTGGATTATTAAAGAAATGGGTTATAGTGAATGGAGGTCAGGTTATAATGGATGCTACCTATATATGAGGCGTAATATGATTAAAATGTATTAGAGGCGTATGTAGTTTATAATTGGATTAGTGCGTGAAGTACAACATCATACCTGACAAAGGATATTTCACTGAACTCTTTAGGATCACATCAAAACGAATCTTTTCCTGGGCACATAGAAATCAGATGGTTTCCACATAATAGAATTTATTACCAATATAGCTATTTTTAACATTAGACATGGATGACATTCATAGTGCAATTTCCCACCGTAATCGTTCCGCTGCCTCCTATCGATTATTTCAAACTTTTAGTATCAGCACGAAGCAGTTCAGTTCTGTTGCTGATTAAATATCGTTCAATAGTGTGACAGTGACTTGGAACTCCGTTTCATCCTATAGACCATATATTTATTACAATACTCCCCAAACCTTTTTGTAAAGGTAAATGTGAGGAATCTAAAGCAAATGAACTTTCGAGTTTCAAAATCTTGTCACTTCGAATCAGATGCGCAGAATGGTACCTTACGATACTTTTGAAAACAATTAATAGCATTGCAGTAAGAATTACTACTAGTGGCAAGCAAAACTTTCAACGCAAAATATAAAACTGAAAAGTGACAACTTAATAAAAAATTTCTTCCAGAATTGGAACGACTTATAATCGATACGAGAATAATAAAAGTGTCCAGCAATTGATTGAATGACGAAAAAAGTTTCAAAAAATAAAATAAAGATAAAAAGAATAAAAATGATGGAAAAGTATTATAAACTTGAAAATAAGAAGCAGAAATGTAGAAACTGATAAAATTATAGCATTTATAGGAATATGTCTTCCATAGGACGTATTCTATTTCATTTTAGAGTAATGCCTTGTGCCTCTTGTAATTGATGAAATTACAGTGAGAATTTTTGATGTCTAGACAAATGACAATTGATTCATCCTTGACACCTTGACGATTGCTCGGAGTTTTTTCATAAAGGCTGGATTCTCTTATTGAGTAGTTAGGTTCAGTTGTAAATATGAGGTTGTCTCATAATTTATTTAAAATATTGTTTTGCTCATCTTTTTATTCTAAAATCGGTTTAATGCAAAAAGCTGTAATATGTTGGAGCACATTTTAGTAGCTCCAGCCCCAAGGAGTTTGAAAGGACAATCGAGCTACTGATTAGTTGCACTAAAATCAAAATGGATCAGTACCATTTATGGATGAGTATGCTTTCTGATCAAAATGGGGAACCCAATTTAAGCAGAAGATCCAAAAAAAATGAACACTGTGTGTGATCTAGTCATTATAACCGATTGTACTGCGAGCCGTTGGTTCAAGCGTTTTAACAAAGACAATACAAACTATAACGTCGACCTCCTTTGGCCAGCCAGACTCCTTAAAGAAAGAGGCTTTACTCGACCAGCTGGATGTGCATGGGAATGCTAGTACCAAAAATTTTGAACGAACATTTGAATGAGGTAGCAACATCTTATGTAGATAAAAAAGCCTACCAATCGATGTTTCGATGAAGAGCATTGACCAGACGCTACCACACAAACAGGACATTCTCAAGTCGATCATCAGTGGAGATGAGTCAGTCCTGAGTTTACTGTGGGAGCTCCACCTATCACGCGGTCTCCCGTCATCTCGACTAAAGGTTTCATGCTTGAAAAATCGTTTCGGTTCTAGAAAATTAACAGGACAAGGTGTTCTGCTCAATAACAAGCAGACATACTCGAGTTTGGTATACAATGTTTTATTGAAAAGACAATACTCGGTTTTCGCCCCCCATTGCTCTACTGTAGATACATATATGGTTGTTTTGTCATCTGCTCTACACAAGGAGAGATGGACAAATGTTCCGAAATCTTAAATGGACAGTCAGAGCACATAAAACTCACCAGGGAAAAACCGAAGAATGGGTGGCTTCCATTTTTGAATGTTCAAGTGAGCCTTTTGGATAAGGGTTACAAAACCAAGTGGTCCAGAAAGCCAAGCAATAGAAACATCTTAGTCTACTGGTTGTTTGCCCATCCTTTACATACGAAGAAAGCACTCATAAGAAACATGTTTCGTACAGCTCATAACGTGTGTACAGGAGAAGCAGAACGAATAGAATCGCGAAACTTGGCTAAAGAAATAGCCACCTCCAATGGCTATAATGTAGCTACCACTAACAAAAGGCGCTGTAGGAAGGACAAGCCCCTGGGCGAGAATTATAGTGAAGACAAAATCCCGCTTATTTTACCCTTTATATCTGATGAAATAAGCATAGCTGTTAAGCGATGCTTAAAAAGGGCAAAATTAGAAAATTTGGT
>KN716566.1:55020-73988 GCA_000816705.1 Dictyocaulus viviparus
CTCTACTGTAGATACATATATGGTTGTTTTTTCATCTAGGTGTTCTTTTATTCTAATACATAAGGAACGACCCGTTTTACCAATATATTTCTCACTGCAAGTTTTGCATGAGATCAGGTATGTTATACCTGACTTCATGCAATCACCGCTTTTTCCATTTGGGCATATGATGCACGCTTTCGTCATGCATAAGCGGTCTACAGAAGGCTGCAAATAAGTTGGTGTTTTAGAGAATTTGGTGGGATTTCTATAATCGTTAAAAAAATTTCTAATTTTGTCCTTTTTAAGCATCGCTTGACAGCTATGTTTACTTCATCAGATATAAAGGGTAAAATAAACGGAATTTTGTCTCCACTAGAATTTTGGCTCAGGGGCTCGTCCTTCCTACAGCGTCTTTTGTTAGTGGTAGCTACCTTATAGCCATTGGAGGTAGCTTTGAACAATGGTTACAAAACTAAGTGGTACCGAAAGCCAAGCAATAAAAAAATCCTAGTCCACTGTTTGTGTGTAAATCCTTTACATACGAAGAAAGCACTTATAAGAAACATGTTTCGTACAGCTTACAACGTATGTACAGGAGAAGCAGAACGAACAAAATCGCGAAACTTGGCGCAGGGAATAGCCACCTCCAATGGCTATAATGTAGCTACCACTAACAAAAGGCGCTGTAAGAACGAGCCCCTAGGCCAAAATTCTAGTGGAGACAAAATCCCGTTTATTTTACCCTTTATATCTGATGAAGTAAGCATAGCTGTCAAGCGATGCTTAAAAAGGGCAAAATTAGAAAATTTGGTAACGATAATAGAAATCCCACCAAATTCTCTCAAACACCAACTTATTCGCAACCGTCTGTACGACCGCTTATGCATGACGAAAGCGTGCATCATATGCCCAAATGGAAAAAGCGGTGATTGCATGAAGTCAGGTATAACATACCTGATCTCATGCAAAACTTGCGGTGAGGAATATATTGGTGAAACGGGTCGTCCCCTATGTATTAGAATAAAAGAACACCTAGATGGAAAAACAAAACTTAGGATAAACACCCCACTAGGTGCACATAGGGTGGAGAAGCATAACGGGGTCGATTTTGAGTCTAATGTCAAAATCCTTGCGCAAAAAACAGGAACACCCGCGCGAAAGTTTTTGGAAGCACTCTGGATAAATACCAGTGCTCCAAAATTGAACAGGAAAGACGAGTGCCTTGTGGATATGCATGACCTAGCCCCATACATCAGGCTGCTGGTCTAATTAAATACCAGACATTACTCTCCATGCTGTCTCTATAAATGGTTGCCTCCACAACTAACAGAGGAAAGCGATTTTAAAGGTGAGTATTTGGGATGATGTGGGTTTGACTAGGTGTTAAAACTTTAGATTAGGTTTTTCTTTTGCAAGATCAGCGATAGTGTTTGATTGAATAGACCACACAATTCACATAGATCTTTTTAGGCTTTTATGAAGGCGATTCTGCCGAAACGTTAGCCTGTCTCTGTGTTGTATTGTCTTTTCAATAAAACACTGTTTACCAACCTTAAGTATTGCTAAACAAAGTTACAATCAAGATATTCAATTTAAAAATGCTGAGGTTAAAGGATAGCCGATCCTGGAAACAAGCAGACAATTAGTCCAACGTCTATGTGAACTCCGTGCCCTGATACAGCATCTGCGAGTGAATAAATTAATAGATTATTATCAACTTAACCTCACCGGCTTCTTAAATCGCTATATACATACTTTGTGTGAGGAAGAAACCTTATGTTTGCCCAGCAATTGATTATATATAATTTTTCATATTTACATTGTTGTAATCGAGTCCCTTGAATAGATAACGATTTAATCAACAAAAATCTCAAAATACGACAGATGTGAGACAACCTAACTATCTAATCAAAATCCTATTTCTGATAGCAGTTTCACGGTAAACTCGTACTTTATCCTTTTTTACAAATATATATATAAAATATTCGTAAATATTAAAATGATTCATCTTTTGCAGTTCGTCCATTATTTCCTCTCATAAAGCGTAGCCCCGAATTTTACACTTATGATAGAAACCTACGTATAGCTTAACTCTTTGTATCAGAGTGCTTCATTAGTATAATTTCGATAAAGGCCACCGATATTACATTAAACTTTATTAAATGTGTTTTACTAGTCTTTCAGTGTGTAAATTTTCTCACCCGCATCTAGAAGCCAAAAACTATACAAAAGTAATGATTTTAAGGATTCCTATTAATAGTTCAATCGTTCTGAAATGTAATAGCTGAAAGCATGCCGTAGTGGTTGATGTGCCACAGTGAAATAAAAGCCTGAAGAAGAATCGCAGCTACTGCTCAGGTTTTGAAAGACTGTCATCTCTCCGAGGTCGGCTAATTGTTGTTAGGAAAATCTAGGTAAAATAAATAGCAGCGAATTGGTGAAGAGTGACCAACTGTATAGAACAAGCCACCATCCAACCATGTCCACGACTTCACGTTGAACACGAATGTTAGAGCGCATCCCGGAATAGGAGTTGATCGGCACATAGACTGGATACTTACTCTTCTTATGGAACAACATTCTAGTGAAAAGGAATTTCAGTATACATCTATAGAAGTTTTTTTTAGAAACAAATATTTTTTGAAGAATACTTGTTCTTACTAAACCATTGTGTTTTGAAGTACGAAAGTGTCAATGAACGAGTTGTGCACTTATGTTGACAAAAATGTTGAATTATGATTTGCAGCACGGCAAAGATATGCCACATTATCGTCATTGCGTAGATGAATGCTAAATTGACAATGTGTATTACGTTATGATATAGGTTTATTTGCTTTTCTTTGATAACAGCTGCTTATCCTACATTGCTAAAGGATTTGAGCGATAAGGAATCTAGCAACTGAACAGTATAGCTTTACAGCACATAGTTTCGTAAAACAGTCATTTTCGTCCCTTAACATGCATGAACTCGTCATTTCAGAACCTTTCAGATATTATGTTGTATAAACTTTTATCCCGATCTATTGAGACGTAACTTTTGTTGCAGTCATTTCGCGGGAGTAGTAAATTGTAATTTTTCTTCCATCGTATTTCGTATTCGTCACAGAAAGATGGTGTGAATTTGACGTGTCCTCACAGCATTGACTCCGCTTCTAAAGCATACGTTTCAGCAATGAATTATCCGCTGTCTCTTTGACTGTTATAATATATTTCGTTCATTTACGTGCTAGATAGTAAAAAATGCACTTTACTGCTCTCGGTTAGTGTTTTACTTGGATGTGGCATTTGTGCAAACGCTCAACCCCTCACGGCTTTATCGATTTGTGCTTACCACAATTCCGTACTAAGTAACGAAACATTTGGAATGTCAGCATTATACTGCTTGTGTTTTTCACTATTATTTCGTCCCTTCTAATATACTGCATTATTTGAGTTCTGATAATATATCGCTCTTAATATTCTGCTAGCGTTTGGATGAAGAAGATTATGAATTTAAATAAAGTGGAGTGACAGGTCTACAACAACGATAATCATTTCGTGCAGCAACTCAAAATTCTAACAATATTTGGTCAGCATATCTTCGAAATCAAATGAATCAGTTTCATAAATGCTTTTCTTTTTAAAATAGAGTTTAAAAAAATCTGCTCTGTAAGGTTCTTTTAGACTTGCGAAACTGAAGGAAATCTAGGAAAATCTAGAAGTTCAATCACTGTAAACCATAACATTACATTACACAGTGTACGTCTTTTCATTAAAACTAGTTAAAAATGAGGAAACTTATACCTTAAATGCTCTGTACTACTACTACTACTATGCATTGATAACACACGTATTGTGAATGTAAACAAGTGAATAAATTTTCGATTTCTTCACTGTTAGGAAATCGACAGTAAGTGAGGCATTGGCCAGTTTACCATGATACAATCGGGTTTTCTTTATTTCCTCTAGGAATATCAATTAATATATTCATTTTCAATTCAAGTATTTCAAGTACAACTGATTTATTTGTTGTTTATGTTGTTAAAGGGTTGCAACGTTTATTCTATTGTTTAGCGTTAAAGTATCATTTTGTCCGCCGGAATGACTTTTGGTCAGAAAAAATAAGAAAGAGTAATGTTTTTGCATAGATATTCTAGTAAACGTCACATTAGTCATTTATTCTTCTCTATGATCGTATTTATATTGTTGATCTACTTTAAAATTTTCATGAAAAGGACCGTCGCGAAACATGCTATCTGTTGTTTGATTTCACTTTTTAAAGCGTAGATTTTTTTGAGAAGGCTTCTAATAGAAAAGAAATCTGCTAATCGTATTTTTGCTTACACAGATTGATTTACACTGACAAAAGTTCAACTCTTAGGGTGTCCCACAAATCCTTTTAAACTGCTCGTAATTTTATCTCCCACAAACGTTGCGTCACAACATCGGAGTTTTCGCAGAAGTCCACATTGATTGCATGCTTGCCGTCGAGCAGTTCCAAATACAGCATGCTCTGTCGAAACCGAAGGCATAATCTTCCAAGCATGATACTCGGGCTTTGGTTGATCTGGCGGTTTTCACCGAGAGGCATTCACTAGGCGTGGCAAGCATCATTATCACTGTAGACCCAGGGCTTGTATCTAGTGATAATTTGCTTCGAAAAAGTTCTGCATGTGCAGGCCCAACAAAAGACTTTTGAAGACGGTCAGTTAATCAACAAGCAGTAGCTGTCTTCATACCACATGGCTAAAGTTGTTAGAACATTTTCCAGAATACCACAGCTTTTTGACAGTAACTCGATTTCGAAATGTGGAAGTAACAGAAAATAAATAGTGTTGAAGGAAATGTTACAGTCCAGCAGAATCGTTAGGTTTTATCTCTGAACTTTCGAGATAAAGAAAACTATTGTTTTATTGAATTAACCAAGAAAAAAATTGTAGATGCTCACAAGAGTATTTGATTGTTGGATTACTAGAATTCTTCGGCTCTTTTTATCATGATTCTATGATTAGCTATGTGTTTAATCCTACCTAGTCATTGTCTTAGAGTTGTAACCTAGTTTCGAACTTTTAGACATTTTGTACTACAACTATCAATCATAACAGATAATTTTTACTACCAATAGCTGTAAGCAACTGGAATCTCAGATCTCATCACAGAGGCTCTGAAAAAGGATTATTACTCTGAACGAATTGCTAGAGCAAAGAGAACGCATTGGAGTACCACCCTCGTGCGCGATAGAGAGAAATGGAAGTTTTACTGGTGTCCGCTGGATACTGTCGATGATCAGCGATAATCAGGTGGTCTAGGTGATGAACAGGACATAGTTCCACTCTTGCATTTCTAATTATCTTTTTATTCTATCGTGATTTTTGTCTGATGTGCTATCCATTTTCTGTGTGGTTATTGTTTTATTCCAATGGGACAAGTCTGTGCAGTTGCTTTAAAGGAGCAGTCTGTTGTAAGTCACTGCTGCTTAAGCTAACAGAACTATTCACCGATCTTCGACGGATGGAAGGTTTGGTCTCAAAGTAGACTTGAACCCTGGTATACTGTACTTAAGCTGGCTTTTCACTGTTGATTCTTTACGAAAACTATCTGATTTATGAACTATCATCAAATTTCTTTAGTGTCACTTAAAGGCTGATATTTAAGTTAGCAAATTAAGACAGAAATGGCATAGCATTCAACAGTGGATGACAATTCTCATGAAAGCTTCTTGTAAATGATGTGGACTTATTTTCGAAGATTACGGATGACTCTTAGGCGACGCAGTTTCGCTAGTGTAGCGTTTGTTCCCTGGATTACTAATGTAGCTTCCGTTGTCTTCGCTATAGGTAATCATCGGCTTTTATTGATCAGAGTAATGTACCCCTTTGTGACTTTATTTCAACATGACTATGGTGTATTTTTTCACGATTAATTTCAAACTTCACCCAGTCAGTGCTTTTGATCTTATACAGATTTTTCTGCTACCAATTTAACGATCCCGAAGAAATGGTGGAATCCAGCCAAAAGCTTTCAACCAAATGTCTGAGAAGTCATGCGATACGTTTGGTAATCACTTCTAATAAATAAACTTCTGTGCACTGTGGAATTGATAGGCAAACTGCTTATGAGTAATAGTATTCATCTGTAAAAAAATGTTCTTCGAATTAGCCATGGGTACAATAGGCTTTTTTCTCCTAAAGCCTTTGATGCGGCAGCGTCGAGTAGGACGGGTGCGGAGGAGCTCCTACGATTTTAGGAGGAAACTAAACGTGCACAAATGTGGTGATGATGATGAAGATGATACGCGATAGCTCACAATTACAGTGGCTGTTATGCCTACTATGGACGTGAGTGTCCTCTAACGCAAGTGAATGCCTATAAAATCCAGTGTTTCGCATAATTTTCCTCGATGTTCGTCACGGATGTTTTTTAGCGATATGATCTGCGTAATTTATATGGTTCAACTGTTTAATCAACTAACTTTAACTTTTAATTAAATTCTACTGGTTTAAAGGTAACTTTTAATTTTTTAACTGTAGATTCTCATACTTTCCTTTGGAGAACAGCTATCACTAGTAGATACGTTTGTCGTGAAGCTATAAATTTCTGACGACATCTTTCGTTTCTCCATTTGTGGCATCTAGCTGATAGATTATTTTTACGTAGTCATCATCCATTTGACCTGAACGCGATTGAATGCTCTCCAAAACGCTCTCACTCTCCTATTTTCTGTCATTTATGGGAATGAATATGGGTGTTACATTTTGTAGTTATGTGTAATGGCTTATGTAGTTTGTGGCTCTAGCTTTTATGTATTCCAGTTCCTATTAAAACACTATATCCTTCCTGTGACCACTCTACGACTTCTGTAAATGTTCACAGTTTTTTACAATTTTCTCATTCTTCTTCGGAAATTTTTAAATGATGGACTGTCAGGATCTAGTTGGTCAACTGGCACTATGTACACTATCATCTCACACTTGTAAACCGATATTTGCTTCTTATATGTTTTCTTGGGAAGCGTTGATGTATGGTTTTCGCTTTTCATATTGCATCTCAAGAAAATTTTTAACTAAATATATATTCTCGTTCAGATTGTCTAAGAGACGGTTTTTAAGTATATTCAGTCTGCCAGTGATTGGGCGCTGTTGCTCGAGCGTTTGAAAATCGTTGCTTGAGTGATAGAAATTCGGTGATTGACTTTCGCCAGATCCGTCCGATGCACCAGTAGTGGTTGAACTCAAATTTTTAGCTCAACAATATAACCACCAAAACTCATTCAGCTAGAAGTGGAATTTGATGGATAATGTTATCATGATAAAATGTTTTTTTCTTAATTGGATGTGTTTCCGAGTACCATGCTGTAGAATGTATACTGAAGACCCTAAACTACGATTTCACCTTATTTATTCCAGTACTTATTTTCATTTATTCCGTTCCTACCTTAATCGTGTTGAGCATTTTTAGACTACTTACTTAGCGCTCGAAGAGTGTCTCTTTAAGTATAGGTGACAAATGTAATATTAGGCCGTACTTTGCAATGCATTACTTGGTAATGTACCGCGTCCTCGATATCAAGATAAAGAATCAAGAATCAACATGTGGACTGGTCGTATACTTGTATGGACGACAGCAAATGATTTCAAAATTGTGTGGAGCTCAAAATGTGTTTTTTTTTTTGATGACTTTCTCCGCATCTGTCCGACGTTATCAAAAAGACTATGTGTACGTTTGAAAACGAATTCTTGTTGTAGATCGGTTCCGTTATTTTCATCATTACCGTGGACGAAAGATCACGGAAAAGAGTTTGAAATAAGTGAATATTTTGGTGAACCTCCATATTATGTCAAAGCGTATTATTCATACACTGTTTATAAACGAAAGGTCGATTATTAAACAATTTTAGAAAGCAAAAACAAACTAGTCAACAATCATTTGTTGTGAGAACCGTCAAAATGTGCAGTTGCTGTGATGCGGTGTACAAACAGATTTTTGAGATTGTTCTCAAATCGTGTTCTTTATGATTAACAAATCCTTCATATTGTAGTGTTTTCCCACATTTTTTGAATATTATTATGACTTAGATTCATATGTTTGCTGTTGATTATTACAGACTAAGTTTTGTTGACGTTTGAAAAGTTTTTAATTTCAAACTTTTGAATCCAAATTTTTTTCCGTTCTTAGTAATAGTGCTTCTTTGTGCCCATATTCTCCATATCACATTATCAGAAGTAGTCACGTAGGTCCGTTACCATTTACGCCATATCAATTTCATTAAAAATGTGGAGCAACTTTTTGTAAAGGATGGCGTGAGGATGATGCTCGTATGGTCGTTGGTTTCTTCTGCGGTGGAAGCTGCACGACGACGTAGGCTTGCTACAATCCTTGCTGAGTTCCTCACACGGGCCTCCGTTGACCGACTAGTGCTCGTCTGTCGACACATATCTTCGTCAGTTCATGCATTTTTTTTTTTTGAATGATGAAGTTACGATTACTAATATTAATCAAAATCTTCAATGACCAGGGCTATGTTTTCACTTCTGCACTTCGTATTAAATCATCTTTCTTTTCAGCAGTACTACAAGGTTGGTATATAATAGTTATCGAACAATGACTAACATTTCGACCATATCGCCTTACTAAAAGCGTAAATAGGTCCAACTTGATTTCCATCCTCTAAATATTTTCACAATGCTAACAAAGGAAATTTTAAACTAAATGCTTCAAAATTTATTGAAAGGTTAGTCGTTGTAGAAATTTAGTATGACAGCTTTATTCCTTTAACTTCGTCATCATTCGAATTCCGCAAAAATGTAATTTTGTGTACTTTTTTCCCTATGCTCTTCAGAAATCAAGTACTCTGAAATTCCTTGTTTCAAAGACAAGTGATGTTTTCCTCTTTAGTTTTGTTCTTCTAATTGAGAACATTTACTGCACTTTTTGAAAAAGAGCAATTTTTAGAAAATATATAGATGAGTGCTTTGTATACTTCCCTGCTTTATTGTTATCATTGATAAAATAGAGATGTAACATGGATTGAATGTTTTTTTGTAAACTATGTTTAAAAAGCAGTGAGGGGTAGTTATTAAAAGGGCAGCAATTGAAGATCTTCATTATACTATTTTAACCATACCACAACTTTCCGATACTACAGATATTCCTGCCGTTACGTGCGCATCGGAAACTTGAGTGATACGGAAGCGAAATGAAGGATAATCAATGAGCGCGATCCGGCATTCCACCGAAAAGGTGATGGGTTTCCCTCAGTCGCATACGTGAAAGAGGAAATCCGATGTTTAGACCTAAGTAAATGACCAAAGATGAGGGGCACAGCCGTGTACGTGGTGCTATTAAAGATTAGTTGGGTCGTTGGTGAAGCGTATAAATGATGGATCGGTGGACACGAGCTATTATAATGATTGGATATTACTGTACATCAAACGCACTACAGTACGACCACCAGCCCAATAGTCAGACTTCTTCACGAAAATTCTAGAGAGCAATTATGATACCTAACGAATTTTTATTGCTAAAAAATCCATTGAGACTCACGCGCAACAAGAAGTGGAAGTTTTACCAGTTCCCGATCTATTCTGTCTGTGATCAACTGGAATCCAAGTGATTGTATCATATCAAATAGAATGTAGTAATTGAATGTTGTGGAATTTTCGGAAGACTCAAGTGTAAGGATGTTTGCGCATATAATAGCAGATTTCCCACCATAAGATAAAAGCATACCACTGTAACATCAATATGAAAGAAATCTACTCCTTAAAGTGATTAATTTTAGTGCAAAACATTAAAATACTAATTTGTTCGCATGATTTGTAGACAGGGATCAAATTAATAGGTTAGATGACCATAGCGGTTTTGGTAACAAATATCTACTTTTTTCCTTAATGAAAAGTAAAGATATTGTCTAAGCTACAATTTATTGGTATAAAATGTTAATGTTACTATGTTACTCGCAAAATTCGGAACGTTAGGTAGGACTCGAACCTGCATCTACAGATTGACAGGTCAAATCACTTACGAGATCGAACCCGTTAACGGGAGAGTGTTAATGATATACTCAAAAATAATACCTGAAGCACTGAATGACCGCGGAACAAGTACCTCAGTGGTGCAGTTGCAGATCAAGACAGAGATCTGCAGATGCGAGCTCAAGTAACCCCTAAGGTTAACGTTTTGCGAATAATCGTAATTTTATTTTTGCAATGATATTATAATGTCCATAATTGTGCTGAGATGGCCGCGAAACTCGGCAGACCGGATATCTGTAAGTGCAGGTACGAGTCCCGTCTGAGGTTCCGAGTTTTGAGTTTGAGTTCCAGCACAACTATGGACGTTTTGCGAATAGTTCAGCATCATTAGGGATACAAGAACATCATTGGAATATATCATTGTTAATACTAAATAAATAAAAATGCTATGAGAATTGAGTAGTAAATATAATTTACAGTTACAATACAATATCCTCGTCTATGACATCTTTCAACGCGTTGGCACGATTCTCTAGCGAACCTCGACTTCCAGCTAGCAATGAACGTTCTATTCTTTACAGAAATGAATCCAGTGAAATCAGTACGGAGCCTTTCGAGGTTAGTCACGTGTGCGATGAATCATAAAAACTGTTGCTTTTTCTTCAATGATCTTGGGTTATTACTGACAAGTCATGCACCTATACTTTAATCACATCACTCTCACAGTAAGATATTTTTTAACCCATTTTGTTAACAGGGTGGTAGCAGTGCTGTCATCGGAGTATTCAAAAGGCTGTGTGATTTTTAATGATGCTCTCTATTTTTCATGAAATTTAACTATATTTTGTTTAAACAGCACGTTTTAAACAGACTTTTAAGTAGATACTAAGAAATATAAGTTTTATTTGTATCAGTTATAAATGTATAACTACTAGATATTTTCGATTGGATATATTTTAAAAAAGCCTCTAGTGATATATAGTTAACTCATTATGCCTATTTTAGCAGTTGAGGCTGTCGCAATGGCGTTTTGCAAAGTATTGTGTAAAGCCATCAACATCGTCCGAATTCTGGATATACTTCGTTGCTAAACGATCGTCACTTGGCGTTGCAACGAAAAGCAATACCGATATCCGCTCACTTCCGCACTACAGTGTTTTTGTGAGGATTCAGTTATGAATAGATTTCAAATTATAATCATCCAGTAAGAATCAAATATTACTTGAATCCAATTGAATGTCGTTTCTGTTGCATTTATGGACGACCATTCTCATTCATTCACTTCTATTTTTCTCTTCCAAACGTGATCGAGTGAATAATTAGTGGATAACTCTTGTATTATTTGTATTATAAGCTAATTTCCACAGTGAGGCCATTTTGCTCCAGTCTAATCAAATTTCTGTGGAACACTAATATTCTAGATTGATAATTGTATTTAATGTTTCGCAATATTTTGCAGCTGGATTCACGCTGCGATTGTGTAGGTTGGCATCGATTTAGTTCGGCTTCTCTGTACATGTGCTCGATAGAGTGCTTCTTTGAAGTCGTTTACGCGTTCTCCGAGTGCATTTTGTTCGACAACATTATCAACGCCAGATCTATTGATTATCTTCATAGTAAGTAGTGTATGTCCGCCTTTTTAATTTTGCTAATGATAATAAGATGAAATATAAAAGTTGATCGAACCAACAAAAATGATAATCTAAGCAAAACATAAAGACTATGCAGTACATGGAGAAGTGTAGCATAACGAGGTCACAACGGCTGCTGCAAGAAAAGAGCGTCAAATATGCCCATAGCTGTGATTTGCTGTGCTTTTATATTTCAGCGAATTCGCCTATGTAATTTTCCGTATAGGATGGCGCTATGTAATAAAAAACAATATCAAATTCGATTATTTTGTCGACGTTTTAGTGTGATTAAATACTAAACAGAAAATAAAAGAACATTGTATTTGCTTAATTCTTTGGTTTTTAAGTTTTCTACTTTTCTTAAAATGGGAATTTAGTCGAAAATCCTCTGAGGTTTCAAAGTTGGTTAGCGCTGTGAAATCAGAGTAATCAGAAACGATTTTTGAAGTCCATCGTTTTCGTATTTTTTTTTCACATCAACAGTGCACAATATATTGGATAAGTTTAGCAACATATATGCCGCATCATTTTACAGCTGTTGCAATACCTTATAATGAGGTCTCGGAATATTTGTTAAGGACCAATTCTCCAATCACAGAATCTTTTACATGTTTTAATCAGGTCAGTCTTCAATAATAAGTCGAATGACATTTTGTTGATAAAATTCATCTAACACATCCGAGTTTAGTTACAATTCTATGCTGATTTTAACTTTTTCTCCCATATTTGTGTATGAAAACAGTGAATTCACTGCAGCAACTTACATAACAAGGTCAAGTAAGGTTATTTTCTAATTGAGTACTTCATGAAGTGTCATTATACACTAAGTTCACTGAGCCTGAATTACAAACAGGATCGATTAAATCTATACCTTTTTTGGCTCACAAAAACAAAAAGAAATTACGGACGAATTACAAGAATAGACAAATTTTATTGAGGTTACAATCTGTCTTACTCATTATAAACTTCGATATCTGACGTACAGTAACACATGTTTCCTATTGGTTTCTTCATCATGTTATATATGTTCTTATTCACAATCAGCAGGTCTCAAAATTCACCGTGAAAATTTTTATATCTTTCTCAATTTTTTTCTCATTGAATATATTCAAGGGACCATTGTCACTCTTAGAGCAACTTTATGCAAAAGATGTTAGATCATGGCAAGACATCCGCGAACGGTTTGTTAGCGAAGATGCACTGCATGTAACTTGCCAAAGCGGTTTCGATTCTTTACCAAGGTAAATTTCGTAAATCATTTGTCCACAGATACATTTTATCCTGTGAAATTCGTATCTTCTATGTAATTCACTCACTTAGAAATTCCTTTAATTTTCGGTATCAGTAGTTTTCCTTGATAGAAATGCTGCTTTTCCGCTAGTTTGGATTTTTTTGTAAAACTCTTAATATTGAGTCAATAAACTGGCCGTCAATTCTAATAATTTATAAAAGTGATGATTAAAAGTGAGATAGAAGTTTATCGTAGTTTAAAAACTAGAGGTCATAGACCTATGGCAGTGTTATAGATTTTCTTTTCATCAATGTTGAAGCATTTTCAAATGGAGTCTTGATACTTTTTCTCAAATTTTTCTACTTTTTCAACCAATTCCTTATAACATTTCTATACATATAATGTTTCGCATTCTTTATTAGAGTCTGAGATTGAGAGATGATATTTTTATTATGCAGTTTAACAATATTTACTAAACATATCAAGGTGTCGTTCTCGCAGATAGGCGTCTCAGAGCTATAAAGTATTATATGTTTGACATTCTTTTCTTGTTATGTATCCTAGCTATCTTCAAATCTTATTACCTTGAAAAAAGCACAAATCATATCTCTATAAAGTATTATTGGCCAAAAATTTCAAAAATATGTTGTCACTGTCATGAATTAATGGAAAACAAGTTTCAGACGATTCCATCTATCTTCACGAAGACGACACCGTTCATGCGTATCAGATATGTTTCGAAAAAACAATTTCCATTGTCTTGCGCCAGATTTAGAACTTCAGGTTAATTTTAACACTACATCATAAGCTGTATAGATGTTCTAAATTATATCAATTGACTCTTGTACTTCTATAATACCATTATATTATCTGTTCAAAATTTACATTCGTTTCACGGATCATCATTTCCTAAAAGCGGAATGGTATATGCTCTTTGAGAAATCAAATTTCTTACGGCTATAGAAGAGTCAAACCCATAAAAACCTATTATGACTAAATGTAATGTCGACTTTCTACTAACAATTATTGCAAATTTTCAATTGGATTCCGTTGATCATTTACGGAGTTGAGCACGCGACAGTGAAGCTCCTACTTCTCTTTATCGTGTGCGATGGCAGTTCAATGGATTCCTTTTGCTTTAGTGGTTGGCTAAGCATCCTTAGCAAAGAAGTCTCTTCAATGTGTTTGTGGTCTTCCTCATTGCGTTAGATGTCCAGTGAGATCCAGTCACTCACAGCTTGTTTCAAGCGGTCATCATTTGAATTCATAACGTGTCCGGCCTACTTAATCTTCGATAGCTTGGCGTATATGACTGTGTATTTGATCTTTGATCGCTGATGTAAGATGAAATTCCTCATAACCTCTCTCACGGGCGTGGTACAGGAAGCACAAAACGTCAGCTAACATCAGTATTTCAATGTGTGTTAAATTGTGCTCTTAATGATCTTTCATTCTTTCTGATGCTCAAGTTTCTTAGGCGAACAAGCAGAAAAATTAGTGGTGTTGAAAAGTAGGCATGGAGTTTTATATTCTTGTTCTGATTCTCTACATTATCGATGTTCTAGTATGTTACCGTTGTTGCTCGTATCTACTGAGCGTAATCGGGAAGTATTTTAAATATTCAAACAAATAAATCTAGTAATTAAACAACATATTCGTTTTTCATCAACATCGTAACATGAGAAAATCTTTCCACAAGCACTGTAGATGCCAGCCAAGACTTGTTTCTCTCGAGCGGTATTTGATGTTACTATGATATTATCCATTACCATTACATCCATTACAAAGATTGTAAAGTTGCAAACCGGTAATTTTCATTTTCATAGCGTAGCACTTTAGTGGCGCGTGGAGCGGCGATAAAGGTAGCGTCGTGATACTTAGGCTCAAATCAGGTTCATGACCACCCCTAGGGCCAACTAACCTCGCTGTTCTCCCAAGGTGTTGGTACTAGAGATATCTAGTTGTGATAAATAGCAAGTAAAGAATGGTTAACTTAAGTGACTTGTAAAAATTATGCTTTTATTCAGTCATATTCACAATATCGTGTTGAACACAAATGCCTGGGGGCATCCCGTAACATATATTGATCAACGCCAAATCTCATCGTATCTAGCAAACCATTCTGGTTGTGGCATGATGCTCTCGAACGTGGCTGTAAATAGGTTTTTTAAAATAGTATTGCGCTGTTCATTGTCTTTTTCAGGTGTAAGGTGCTATCGCTATAAGTTTTGGTGTTCATCAGACCTTGTGACGGTTTTTCCTACGCATTTGTCTTTAATGTGATATCTCGGATGTGATTCAATGCAAGCTTTGTCTATACATTGACACAAATCGATCACTCTTATTAAACCAATGCTGTTTGCATTACCCAGATTTCTCGGGTACTAATTTAGCGACACCAAGGAATGGGCGAATTGGTAGGCCAAGTGCTGCGAAAATGATACAAGTCTGCATGTGATTGTAGTACCTCTACTACTGCAAAATGCGCTCCTCCTGTAGAATGAGAAAATCGTGTTTGAGAGGTTCTTGTATAACTCACGAAGGACATCAATGTAAGGATCGGGAAGCGCTTGATTTGTCAAAACTTCCATAACTATTCTTGAGAACGATAATGATAAGACGGAGTACTTTTTATGCTGTCATAATACCTCCTTAAGTCTCGTGATTCTATGAGCTTGCTCCTCATCATGCTAAACTCTCCTATTCCAAACTTCGCTTCTTCGCGTGTTTATTTTCCATCTAAAGTTGTGATAATCCTGCGTAGAAATATTTGCACTGTCGTCAAGTTGCTGAATTAACCTGTCATTTACCTTGTCGATGTTTTGGATGATATTGTTCTTAAACGATCAATAAGGAAAGTTGATTTCAACTTTGAAATTTGATTTCTTAAAAATTGCAGTTTTCTCATCTTTGTGCCTGAAGAAAATTTTTAGGCAATGGTCGGATGCTTTGTAAAATTTTGGGAAAACAACGATATCCGTTACACAGGACCTTTTATTTTTTATTATGTGATCTATTAAATTTAAGAAGTTCACGTTAAATTCACCAGAAGGACAGAAATTTTTACTTATTTTTTATGAACTATGGTAGATTATATTGTTATTGTTCTTATATCCCTAAATATGCTCAATTAAGCGCAAAGTCCGGAAATCCAAGTGGGATTTGAACTACACATGTACGGTCTGGTGCTAATCGATTGCACTATGAAGGCCCTCGACCTATGACCATTTGTTTTAATTGGGTATCTTACCAGCATTCGCCTACTCAGAAGATTCAGTTTCTAGTTTCCGATATCGGCTGATAATTACGAGATTACCTGTCAAATAGATATGTTCGTCATGTTATTTTTCATTTCCCTAACAGCTATGATAGATTATAATGTTTTTGTTCCTATACCCTTAAAAATACTGGGCAGCGTTGGTCACCAGAATGACATAAAATGTGTGATTTTCACATTGTAGAACCTCTCTATGTTTATATAGAATGCTCTCATTTCATCTTCATCGTAGTTTAATGTTCTGCCGTAGACGTTGAAGATTTCCAAAGCAACTATTTTTTTTAATTTCTTCCAATCTTTCTTAAACATCCGATTCGGCAGTAGTCGGCATAAGAAAAATTTTCAAATTTCTTCATCGGCGTTTTCCAGGGAACGTCTAAGGTAATTTTATTAATGTGTATGCTAGGCCTCAAGCTTTTTTGTGTTAGCCATTTATCTGCAACATAGTGCTTTTATCTGTCCAGCCTTAAACGCACATAACTTGAGCATTTTTAAATGTGATCATTAAAATCTCAAAATCTCGCGGTTATGGTTATCCTACCAAAAAAATGTAACCCAAAATATCCTTGCCACTATCGTCTATTATGCCTGTTGAATATGCTGTATAACTTATTCATGAAAACTATCCTTTTTTGCATATCTAATATCTTGGATGAGGCACAACCAGTACAATATGTAGGATTCAGATGAAGACTTTCATGAGCTACATCCTAACCGTAACAAGAGCCGCAGTCGAAGTCTGTCGGGAATGCCATATGCTACTTGTTCTTACCATTGTGGACAGCGTCGAAACGAATGCAATCCTATCAGCGGTCGTCGACCAAGGTGTATACTGACTCTACATACGAATTCTAATTCACTACTATTAAAACTGTTGTACGAAAATACAGCTATTCAATTGATCTTTCACCATACCGATAAGAAAACGGACTCGATACGATAACATATTGCGGAAGCTGTTTACCGGGGAAGTGAATCATGTAACTACTCGATTGAGATGAGAAGGGCATACATATAGGAAACATGCTATCACACTTTCGTTCTGCAGACGATTTCGTTATTTTTTTGAAAAGTACGTATAAAACCAGGGCGATGTTCAATGATTAATCGTAATATCTCCCATCATTGAGACTCCAAATAATATACATTGATAGTAAAGCACAAATGGGCTGGGCATATATTAAAAAGAATAAATGATCAATGGACAATGAGAGCTGTGAAATAAAATTCAAAATACTGCATCTTGGACGACAGCTCGAACGATGAGCGGATGTTTTCTGCAACCGTCAACTACTTGTAGTTTCCGATGCATACGAGTTTATGATTAATGAAAAAGCCTCACGTACGTCATTATGTTCGAAGCACCACCGTAGACAATGAACGAGTCAGAGAGAAACAGATGGAAATTATGCGAAGTCCCGTACTAACACGGGACACAAACCATCTAGGTATCCACCTCATTCTAGTTCCATCATATCTCTCTGAAGTATATTACCTTCGCCAATATTATATCACTGTGTTAGGCGCACTCTTAATATCGATTTTTGTTAAGTTTTTTTCTTTTCTGACTGATTCCTTTTTTTCAAGTTGGCTTTTTATTTGGAATATCGAAATTTTGGTTTCCAGAAAATTCCAAACGTTTACTATGCATATTAAATATTGAATGGAAAGCGTGTGTTCGGTCAATGCTTTTATTTCAATTGGTAGCCACTATGGGCTTCTCAGCTGTTTTTTCGTAGTTTTTGGTCAAATTAATAGAAGAATACAATCCGCATTCGTGCGTGCAAAACCACGCACACTTAGATAGATGTATAATTATAGCTTCGTCCTAGCGTTATATAAAACATTCTGATGCACAACAGAAACTTTAGTTCCTCACTATTGCAACATTTGTGAGATTCCTGAAATTGCGCATACCTTCTATATATTTCGTTATTAATGATCTGAAAAGTGATTTCAAGATTGTAATCACTTGGAAAATAGACCTTACCTATATCATCACTCGTCTGTATAGTTGACCAAATTTAGTTATCTAATAGTATAACTGAGCGATTTACTATTATAATGCTCAAATAGGTATAAATAACAATAGCAATAATATTATAATATCATAATTATTTATAACGCTATACTAATTAAAAAGTTAATACGGAACTATTGCCGCAATGATAAAAGGTGCCGATTCTTTATACTGATAGTTCGAATTCGCATCCAAACAGATCTATTTATGGTCTACTTCAGGACCAATGAATTGGTACTAGAGTGTTTTAAGGGCATACCAACTACTGATATGGCGCAGGTTGATCATCAAAATTGATTTTATAACACAACCCAACTAACCATTCAGTTATATAGAAGAGGGTCTGATAAAATAAAGTCGCATTGCGCATGCTACAGAAATTGTAAAAATTCAATTATCTTCATATAAGTTGTACCTCTGAATGAGCATGTAGCGCATGACCTCAGAAAACGTGAGATCATAGCAAGTCAAATACGTATAGCATCAAAATCATTTATTCTTTGATGCATAATATTATTGATACCTAAGTACAAAACGTCAGTGAAATTTTAACGCCTTTTGGAAGACAGCGAATGCAATTCATTGATAACGTTGTCATCAAAACTAAGGAAAGTATTGAGATACGAATACTGCTTTTTATTTCATTCATTTGTGTCATTGTGAAAGGTGCAATTAATGCTCACTAAAAAGAGCCTCATAGCAGACATCAATTGATGGTCTGTAATTTGGTTCGGGCTTGTTATAGCTTTAATAATTTTCTCAATCACAAGAACTCATCGTAACAACATTTGAAATGTGTGATTGGGATCAAGTAAACATAAACTCTACCCTATCTTTATATATATATATATATATATATATATATATATATATA
>KN716566.1:91923-107821 GCA_000816705.1 Dictyocaulus viviparus
GCGGAGGCGCATCCCACCACAAGGGATTGATCAACGCCAAAAATTATCTTAATTAAAATTATGGATTCAAAAATTGCCCAATAGTAATGAATTGCATTCTTATTTCCAAGGTCCCAAATCAGATTCTATGATAACTCGTAGTACACAGCATGTGTAAAAAGCTGATAAAATATGAACTTCTTCTGCCAACTATCACTAGTCCCTTATTGAAACAACCATCATAAATCTGAATTTTTCTATAATATTACCGTATTTACGTGAAGCCTGACGAACAACATCACAAAGTTCAGCAATTGGTTGTAGCACTCCTGTTTCATTGTTGGCCAGCATAACCGTTACTAGACAAGTTGATGGTGTAATCAACTTGTCAATATCGTGCAATCTCACTTGACCAGTTTTGCTGTCCACTGGAAGAAGACTCAATTCTGAAACGGACAACAAAAAGCTGGGAGAAAAAGCCTAGTACAAATGCGGTATATTATGATTCCTACATGTAACTGATTTAATTGAAAGAGCTCATTGTTTCTTTTTATGCCGTTATGTTTATGTAACTGTATTTCTTATTTTCTTAATAATGATATTACAACATCTATAATTATGCTTTTTTGTGCTAAAATTTCTAGCTTTTCGATGTTAAACATCGTAATCTCTTTTTATTACTTATTGCGTTTTCATTTGTTTTAATATGACCTTGAAAAATCGCCTGATAAGTCAGTGGTGTACACACTCCGTGATTATTTTGGTACCATTTCAACAACAATGAATGGATGGAGAGCTTTTATAGCACACAGTGAAACCTGGTATTCAAGACCACATATCAATGTGGCTGGTCCACTCATATTTTCTGTATGCAAGCAGGTGTGTTTATGCATACATGCGCACTTGTGCTTATGAATATACAGATTGCATCCTTACAGTCGATTCCATAAAAGCCCGCAATCGAACAAAGCATGGGAGGCGATTAGGGGCCACCAAATAAACTCCAATCCACTCCATCCATTGGGATACACTGATAAGCTGCCCATGAGTAAATCAAATTTTTATCAGACTACGCGGAACGGCTCTGTGGGCTAGCTGTAGGACCAATCGCAAAACACCATTAAAAAGTGGGGCTCATTCAACTGACCATGAATGAGCCCGTACAGCAGCGTCGCCAAGGACAAGTGCGGAGAGGCTGCTAAAATTTCAGGGTCAAATTAAGTTGTCCAAACGTGAGAGGACTAAAAAATTGATCAATTCTAAATGCAATGCACGAACACATGTATCAGAATCCTTAATAGAAGACCTTCTAAGACATGTCAAGAAAATCAGGTGCCATGCCATGCCATCGAACTGACCGAAACAAGAAGATACCGGCAACTTAGGTGAAGAAGAGCTGTTTCTCAAAACACGCAATAGCAGAGATGTCGATGGCGTATGTGTACTCCCTAATTTGAACTTAGTCATGAACATGGATTCGTTTGAACAACTAACGACGCAAAACGGACATTTAATATTGAAAAGACGTGGTTAAATAACAGCCCTGACAACCTTCAACGTCTACGAACCTACATCAGACTACGACAAAGATGAAATCGAAGCATTTTATATGAACTTGAAGAAGTTCTACAGAGAAAACCACATATCTACTAAAACACTTACACTTACTCTTAACACACTACCTTTCAGAATGCAAATTTCGAAATAAATAGAAAATTAGCAGAGCAGCATTGCTACGCGAAGATGAGGTTGTTCACATTGCCAATTATCGCCCAATATGCTTATTGTAAGTAGGGCGCAGTGACGCAGTGATGGAGGTGCCACAGTGATACGCAGGCTAATTCGGGTCACGGCCCTCGCCAAGCCTATCAAGCCCGTCTACCCTACGGAGCCGGTAAATCAGTAGCTGAGATATCTTAACAAAATAACTAACACTGACTTGGTGAAGAGTGGTGAAGTCAAGTCACTGTGTACACCAAGGACACAACCACCTCCACGATATCACGTTGAATACAAATGCGTAGCCACATCCCATCACAAGGGATTGGTCAATCCCAAAGCTCATCTTATTTTAGCTTATGCCTATATGTCGTCTATAAGCTTTTCACACGATTCGTCCTTAACAGAACTGGCAGAAAATTAGACGAAGAACAGAAGCTCGCGTACAAGCAGGGCTTCGAAGTGTTTAGCCTGACAGACTATCTTCCCACAATCAAAAGAGTGTAAGAGACCACTCTGCCTCACTTTTATCGATTTTTAAAAAGTTGTCGAATCGCAGAGACAGATGCGGTAATGAAACTGTTGGTTAATCAAGCGGTTCCGACTTCATATATCAAGATTCTTTGTGAGCTTTACAAGAATTTCACGACAAAAATCACCCTATTCTATAAATACACGTCGCGTTATCGATAACGTTAAAAAAGTGTTTGGCAAAGCGATGCTACACCGCTAAAATTATTCACAGCAATTCTTGAGAAAATCACGCCAGAATTAGGATGGGAAGATACGGGAGTGAAAATCGACAGTCGGAAACTTTGTCACCTTTACTTCGCCGATTGTATCGATACCAAACATCAAGCAATCAAAAAAAAGTTAACCGACTTCAATAGTGCTTGTGAAGAAATTGGCCTTAAGTTAAACTTCAACAAGTCGATATTTAACGAATACTTTGCTGATGCCCATTTACGCTCAACCGAAAGAACAGAATGCTCAAGCTCGACATGTTGACATGTTCATAGATCGTCAGATCAGCATGTTGAACGACATAGTAACATAACTTAACAAAAAGTGGGGAACATATAAGAAAGAGTATTAGTGATGTAGTGAAAAACAAGACAAAGCTCCGATTCCATCTTTTTGCGGCGACTGTTATTGTTGCTTTCACGTATGCCTCAAAAAGTTGGAAATTGAGGAAACCAGGAAGAACCACCATTCAGTACAACGGTCCATCGAAAGGGTGATGCTTGACGTTTCCCGTATCAACAAGTAAAAGAGAAAATACGAATTTTGAACTACGTCAGTGATCAAATATCAGAGACGCAACGGTGTATGCCAAGCCTTCGAAGATTAGGTGAGCCAGACACGCAATACGCATGAATGATGACCAGTAGACACTAGCTCTAAGTAATTGGATGCCAAACGAGCTGCAAAAAGACTACCAGCCCAATGGTCAATCTTCACAAAAGCGCTAGAAAGGGATTATGATGCATAACGAATCTCAGAAGCGAAAACAAATCATTGCACACCTCGCAAGTGATATGGAGAAATGAATGTTTTACTGGTGTCCGCTCGACTCTGTCGATGATCAAGGAATCCAGGTGAATTTATGATTACGTATATGATGTTGAACTACTTGAGTTTAATGATTACATTTACAAAATCGTTGCTGTCCTACATTACTCACACCAATCGATCGAATTTGAAAAGATGTCCTTACCTATAGAGTTTCTGTCTTTGAGATATCGTAAGGGTTCCAAAATAGAAGGATGTTCGATGACCGAGGAAATCACATGTGGTACATATGTAGTGTACTTCGATCGCGATTTGAACAGTCCTATGGCGGACCTAATTACCCAGTTGTTTGCCTAAACATCTCCTTCATATCTTATAGAAAAATGACGAAGTTAACACTGAACTTTGCTAAAAAGAGAAAAGCAAATATTCAATATTCATATATTCATCATATACCTCGGTGCCTCCTGAAGTGAATATTACACTACCATCGTGAACATGCAGCAGATTTTCAATCGATTTCCTCGACTTCTCAATAGCTTCCTTAGCCTTTAGCGCTAAAAAAACACCTCGTTATTTCTTATGTTTTCAGTTTAATGACGTAATGTAAAATTTATTGGAAATTATGGCAAAGTTGCGTAACATTTTTGGGTACTGTTTTTACTATATTCTACTGTTATTATTTTCATGTCCTATCCATCAGTCAGAGAGTCGTGAAAAATTGCTTACGGATTTGGTTCTCAAGCTAATACGAGGAACCCGAATTATACAAGAAATTGACAAAATAAAAACTAGAAACGTTTAAAACCAAAAAATTATAAAAGACCGTGCAGTTTATACCCATAGGATTGTTACTTGATGGATTTGCCCAGAGTTCCAGTCCTTCGGAGATTGTTGCCTTTACGGTAGGATCAAGAGGGGTGGAAGCGTTATAGTCAAGATATATTGGTTGTTGTTCCTCTATATACCACGACATATGTGGTAAATTCTGAAACTTATCTGAATTCTGAAAATTCTGAAATTCCGCCCTTTTGATCAAGACAGTGAACAATTAATTCGTTCGCTTATTAAATAAAAAACGCGAACGGAAAGGTTTGTGGAATTAAAACAAATCGGGAAAAATGTGAAGAAAAAATCTACTATGAGAAACACTATTATTAATATCAATATAAATAGTAGTGTGCTAACAGATGGGAACCACTAAAATATCCAAAATAACAAAATAAAAGGAATGAGATCAAAAATCCATAATTATGGAGAGAAAAACTATTTATAAACATCACGAAATTATACAACACCCACACGTATTTACATAAATTCTATTTACTAGTAAAAAATCAAAATAAATAAAGGAAAAATTAGGTGAGTTCCCGTGGCCCTGAATACCTCGAGAGAAACAGCATTTTGTCAGATCCTGTAATTTCAATTAATTAATGTAGGAATATTAGTTTTAATTGGAATTTCTTAGATAAATGATGTCCGACATTCTCAAAAGAAGGTATTTTTTCCCCGTATTCGTAAATCTACTGAGAAATAAAATATCGAAATAACACTGGTCATCTCGATGACTACAAACATATATCATATAAATATCAGATGAAAGTGTGTTCTAGGACCTTCGCTTATCCTCGTTTAATTTCATGACGAACTAATACCAGATTAGCTTTTTGTATTACACAGTACGTAGACAATCAACTTAAAAAAACAGTGACGTCCACATAGGGAATTCAATAAAATAAGGAGGCTGAGGAAAAGAAAGATTCGATTTAGCATTATTAGCTAGGTATGAACTTCGGTGAAAATACTGCTATTAATGTACCTTGGTGTTGAAGACGCTAGTAAGACAAAATACAAGCAAAGTGATGAAACGCATCTGGCTATGCCTAGTCAGCTATTGTCTATTGAGATTACCGAAAGCAGTAAAATATACGGAACACTAGGAAAAAACAGAACGTACAGAGAAATCCTTGTAGCTTGAACAATAAGAAAACATGCCGCCCCACTAGGAAATGCGTCACTACTGGACTTCAAGAGCCCTCATAGTCATGATCTTCATTAATATGAAATTCAGATGATTTCTAAAAATTCTTTTTTTCTAACCAGAGCCTACCCAGGTTCTTGATACAATATTCAATGGAATGATTAGGCTGTTCAGAGACTGATGCGAATGGCCGCAGTTAGGCAGACGGTTCGCGTCAGCTTCTTGGCGAACCGAACTTTCCATTTTTCCGGTTGGTGAAGACTATGTAGCACTGATGCCATAGAAGATGATCAACTTAAGGGATTGTATAGACCAAACCCGCATTCAGTCGGCTTAGCAATATCACGATGAAGGCCAGCATGTCGTGCATGTCGAAAGATTAGCTACCGCCAACGCTCGTCTTATATAGTTCGATACATAAGCCTAAACCAGGAACGAAATAACTGTGTGACAACGGAACAATCATGGTGGATGCGCATTTGGAAAGTGTATCTATAAGTTCACTTCCTTTAGTAGAATGTTAACAGTGAAATTCACACAGGACCTGTATATTGCCTTCCTACTTTTTTCAATGAATTAAAATTCAAAAAGTGGCAATGAATTATAGGATTCCAAGAGATTTCACTAGTCATATGAAAGTTCAGAAATTATGCACTAGTAGTTACCTACTTTACGGACTTCTCGATTTTCATATCACAAAAATTTCTGTCTTTTTCAAAGTTTGTTTTTCGATATATTAGTGTGTAGGATTGCGACTCCTTTTATTTCTTTATACTTGTTTATATACTAGTTTTAAATTTGTTGTGATTATAGAAAGTCTTCATATGTCGACATTAACAGCATCAGAACAAGAGGAACAGAAAAAAATAGTCGAAACATTCCAAAAACTCCGAGAGCAGCAGCAAGAAATAGTTCAAGAAATTACACGATTAGAGGAAGAGAAACGTGAATTTGGGTAAGTTTTAATATATACATCATTTTTTTTTACATGAAGGGCAACGCTCAATCCATTTCCACTATTTTTGTTTGATGAAGCTGAAATTTCAGGCGAGTTATTGAATTATTGAAGGAGTTGAATGGAGATAGGAAATGCTTTCGATTGATTAGTGACACATTAGTTGAATATTCAGTGAAGAATTGCATTCCAATTCTTGAGAATAACTTGTACAATGTAAGTATGATGGTAATCCCAAATAATATCGCCTGATATATTGTCTTGCATCTTTTAAAAATTAAAACCGATTGCAATTTTGGCTTGCTGCTGTTTCTGAGGATCTGAACAAGAAACTTGTTGACAAAGGGAATGAGTTGAATGCACACAAGGAGAAACACAACATTAGGTTTCTTACGGAAAAAGAAACACAGGAGATAAGAGAGAAACAACTTCAAGCACTGCAACAACAACGAAAACCCATCTGACATCGATCTCAATTTCACTGGCATTCTTACATATGCTTTTTTTTCATTGCCAAATAAAGAATGAGTTCTGGTTGTGCTTATCAATAAATGTAAATCGTGCCTATCTTACTCCATGTGAAAAAAAGTATTTTACTGTATCCATTTATCTTACTCCTTACTTTGAATTAATGTGGTTACTATGCGAGTTTATTTTAGATGACTTCCGTTTGCGACACTTTATTTTCATCAGATGATGAAGATAACGATGAGGTTATTGTAAATGCTTTCAAACAAAGTTTTAATTATATGTGTTCTTTGATTGATTACGATTTGACTGTAAGTTAAGGATCAAGCGCAGTGGGAAGACGAATGTATTGGAACCAGTGAGTCAGAAACCGACGATGGCGACGGAATGGGTCACTTGTCAGACACTACAGATGTTGGTTGAAGAAAACGTATGGTAATAATTAACTTATGGTAATAATAATTGTTTTTTTGTAAGGCTATCGAGATAGCAACGACAGGATCATTCTCACAGTTAGGGCTATCCTCTTGGCTTGTTCAACAGCTTGCCGCTATGCAAATTTTTAAGCCCACACAAGTGCAGGTGAGTTACGTCACTCGTATTTGAAGTGTTTGTCACATATTATAACCAAGAGAACTTAAAAGTCATTTACGTAACGCGTGTTCGATGGCGATGGCGTATATTCGATGGCGAATTTGTGCACAATGCATATTATTCCTCATCGTTCTCTATTTTGACAAACAGAAACACTTTATCATAAGCACGCCTAAGCTTATGGCTTTCTATTGCTGAATTATTGCAGCTGTTTTATTACGTATATCAATTTTCATCTACATAAGATATGTAACAGTCTTTCGTAGTACAACCACCATACTCCGTAAATAAATGCTCTATATGCATTAAATAAGGCCAACAATGGGAGTGTACTCTTTCTTTTTTTCCTTAAAAATTTTTCTTTTATTGTTGAGAACTGCTTATTTGGCTTTGCCTTCGGTTGTAATTATCTTTGAAAATGAAAATCTGGTTCAGTATATTTAATCACGTTCAGATTATGAATTTAGTAGTCTGATCAAGTTTAGGCAAATTGTATCCCAAAAGTTCTCAAGGGTAGCGATGTTCTCGGTTGTGCGAAGACTGGTACCGGGAAAACTCTTGCATTTGTTCTCCCCATCCTGCAGGAGGTATGGTTTGAGTATGCCATTAAATCGGCTTTCTCTTTTACTTTTGATTATGAACAGAACTTATCAAGATGGAATGGAGTATCTTTTCTTTATAGTTTTAGCTTGCTGTTGATCCGTATGGTGTATTTGCCCTTGTTCTAACACCTACGCGAGAGCTAGCTTCACAAATTGTTGACCAATTTATGGCTTTTGGAAAGCCAATAGCTCTTAAAGTATCTCTTGTCACTGGAGGAAGAAGCTTGGTATGAAAGAGATAGGATCTTTGGCTTATAGCTCTGCATGTGACTGTTCTAGATAGATCAAGCTAACGAACTTGTATCCCGTCCGCATGTTGTTGTTGCCACTCCAGGTAGACTTGCAGACCACATTGAGAGTGGTCAAAATGAAATTGGGAAATTATTTAAGTATGGTATTTTGTCTCAAAAATAATTTCTTCCTCTCATTTTTCGAATATTTTTTCATTATTACTTTTTTGCCGTTGCCAATTTCAAATTGTAGGAACATTCAGTTCTTCGTCCTTGATGAGGCGGATCAGATGTTTGATGGACAATTTAGCGAACAAGTGAGATTTTGTTACATTTTCCAATTCAAGCATTACGAATAAGTCTATAGTGTTTAGCTTACATCGATCCTACTTTCTGTACCCAAAAAACGTCGCACTCTTCTCTTCTCTGCAACCGTAACAAGTGCGATCACAAAGCTCCACTCAGTAAATTTTTATTTTTAACGTTTTTTTTCTTCAAATTAAACTGAACCTTTTTTATAGATATCTGTTAAGAAGACCTTTTTTTACGAGGATAAACTAGATGTTGCAACCGTAGAGCATCTTGAACAGAAGTATGTGTTATGCCCAGTTGCTGTAAAAGACGCTTATCTGGTATACTAGTTTCTATACCACTTCTTCCTCACTCAGTCACAAGATATTTTTTACACTTTTATTCAAGGTTTACGTTGTCAAGAATTTCTGCGATCAGAATGAAAATAGCTTGGTGATTATATTTGCACAAACTTGTAAGGAATGTCAGTTGTTGACGTATATGTTCGACGCTCTTGGCTTCAAGGTCTGGATGTTCATCAGCGTGATTTTCATGAAAGAAGGAATCGAATGCTATAGCGAAATAGAATTCCCCTGATCAGTGTTCTATTTTTCCTCAGACATCGTCATAAATTATTTAGGTTGGCACGCTTCACTCTCAAACACAACAGCGTTTTCGTAATGCGACACTATGTTCTTTTCGATCAAAAACATTACGTGTATTGATTTGTACAGATGTCGCTTCTCGAGGACTTGACATTCCCCACGTAAGTTATCAAAATTTGTACACGATATCCACATCTTTTTACATGTAATATCAAGTTATATTATTAAGTGATTAAATTATTGTTCCCACGCACTACTAATCATAATTTCAGGTGGACTTAGTTGTGAACCACAATGTTCCTAAATTACCAAAAACTTATATTCATCGAGTTGGTCGTTCAGCAAGAGCAGGAAGGTAAACTTATATTCCTTCACCTATATAGGCAAACAACCTAATACATTTAGATATGGATCTGCTTTGACTTTTGTCTCTCAGAATGATATAGTATTGCTTCAAGCTGTAGAAAACTCGATTGGATTGAAACTAAAAGAGATGAAGGTTTGAATAATGCAGCATAATTAGCGAATATTGTTAACGTAGAACAACATGACCACTATTTTCTTTGTACCGTTAGAAATGAAACTACTATATTCACATTCACTGTGGGGACAATCCAGTGATAGCCTTCGGCCAATCATCTAAATATAGGTTAGCGACCAAAAAGTGAGTCGTTATGTCACTAAAGTCCTAGTGGCCAAACGGGAAGCAGAGCTTAGATTGGAACAAAGTAATTTTGGTGAGCAGAAAGAGAAGAATTTACGTAAAAATCTGTTGATGAGCGGTATTCTTGAAGATGAGGTAAGTTCTTTCATATCACTATTTTCCTTAAAATGGCTTTGAATTTACAGGTTGACAAATACATCGAAAATATGAAGCAATCTTCACGTAAACGCAAGAATGTTAATTCAAAAACACCTTACAAAGAGGGAGAAATAAAGCAAATTCGGAAGCTGGCATACAAAGTAGAAGAAATCCACAACACAGTCGTTTGACATTTTGATATCAAGAAAAAGAAAACTAGTATACTTTTGAGAAATTTGATTGTGCTAGTAAAGTGCTTACATAAATAGATGTAGATTGAGGTCGTCGTCTGGATAGATATTATCAAAGTGTCTGGTCTACAAATTACCTGACAACCAACACGGACTTTGCGATTAGCCATTATCGCCGACAGGACATAAATATCCATCAATCCCATGGAAATTTCTTTCCTCGTGATGATGCGTAATTGATCTTATTCATAGTTCTTTTTTTTCTCAATAGCGCTATGACTCACTAGCCTACTTGGTAATTGGTGTAAATGCGAAACTCATATGAGATTTTCCACCGACTTTCTCCTGAACAAAATTCATTTGCCAGTTAGAAGATTCATCTATTTCAATTGTTTGCTGAACTGCTCATCAAAAGATCGATTGAGATCTACACGGAGTAGTGATGATTATAATCACTATGATTGTACTGAAATTTGAAATTGTGCATGTCCCAACCTAAAATTGTGTTGGTCATCAATGCCAGCTAACTAAAAAACAATGCAAAGCAGATCGTGTTGATAATGTTTAATGTTCCTCATTCTTTGAGAAGTAGTTGATTTAAGAATACATTGTCTGCTCAGTCTATAAAGAGTTAAGAGTGCGTCAACTACAGCACAAAGAATCAAAGACAAACGCTAACTGTAGGTGAGGATGCTGGCAACACAATAATTTTAACAACAAAGCGAAGACATGATTCAATATCGAAATGTCTCTCCCGGAAATCGTTCGGAAGTATTTAAACTTAATTTTATTGCGCATATAGAACGGCCATAAATGGCAATTATACGAAATCCCCTAATTGATCCACAAGCCCATCGACACAATATTCGAAGCAGGCTGAAGGTGTAGAAACTTATGCTACATTCATTATGTACCGGCTGCTTTCCAAGTCAATTTAGAGCAACGTTATTCTGGAGGTAAAGGGAAACATTTTGCATCATTCCAAGTTTTGGTTCCCATTAGGCAAATCGCAATTACCCACCGTTTGCACGTCGTGCTATATCTTTTTATCAAACAGATTTCCCTGCCGATAATTGTCAGTACGGGCGTATCGTTCGCATGTTGAAATATTACAAAAGCCACAACCTCACCACGTCTTATTATTATTGTTGTTAACACGCTCATAATTGTTTTATTTCAAATCATTACAAAAGACACCAATCAATAACCTCTAATTAGAGTGAGTCTGTCCAGTTTATAGTTCACAATTTCATAACCCTCCAAGGATTGACAAGTTATCATTTACCTCATGAAGAAAAGTATGGAGCATCTCGATCTTTGTGAAGATATGCCCAGTTCCCAACAGATGATGGTGGGTAATTTAGATGATACTTTTTCTAGAACTGTAAAACTAAAAATTTAGTAAAAGACCATAGTAATAGAGTGTCGATTGAGACAACTAATTCCAGCAACGTATACAAAAACCAATCGAATGATATATTATTCCAAGCGTTCACATCCGTGAATCCAGGTTGTTAACCACGTGATCACACTAAGCAGCGTGACCACTAACCACGTGATTGGTGCCCGGATAAGTGCCGAAGTTTATCAACCGCTGATCTCCCCTCTCATAGCATACCTTTCCAATTATTGAACAATGAGGCCAAGAGTTCCTGTTAATTGTTCCAGCGAAATAATAAGCTTTGGCGTTAATCAATTCCCTGCGATGATATGCACCTATGCATTGGTGTTCAACGTAACACCGTCGGTGTGGTTGAATCCGAGCTGGGCGATACATCGACTTGAGCTCACCACTCTTCACCAAGTCAGTGCTATTCATCTTACCCAAACTTTTCTGGCACAAATTTATGGAACCTGAAAGGACGGCTGGCTTAGTAGGCCTGATAAGCGGCAGCGGACACCTTAAACTCACCCTTCGCTTGATCTGCACTTAAAAGTCACTCCCATCTTTCAAAAAAACATTGAAAATCCAAATGTCTTGTTATCGTCATCGACTGGACCTTTAACATCGGTGTCCACATAATTAGCAGCATAATTTCAGAATCACAAAGACAACTATTTGGTATGACTAACACTTTCCAAACACAGTGAAATGAGGAACAAATACTGCTTCTTAGTAACTGATTCATATCATCGATAAGTTAAGTACACATGAATAAACAGTTTCAGCTTGACAATCAAAACCAAAAAGCTTAAACATTGGCACAGTATAACGACGAAGTCCATGGGGATTATACACATAAAAAACATAAAAATCAGCAAACTGTGCATGAGTCCGAGAACATAGAGGAGCACAAAGAATTTTTGGATGTAGTGAGCGTAGAACATGAAATTCACATTCACAAATCCATGGGTCTCCCTTTTTTCATGTAAGACTCCAATTCGGCATCTAACTCGGCCACTGTCTTCTGCGGCTTCCTCCCACGTCTACCAAGAACTCGCCCGAGACGTCCTTTCCTTCTTGGTTTGTCATCCACAATACGATCAAGAAACGATGACGAAACACCACGGGTCGGACTTCTTTTAAATCTAAACCACAAATAAAAGGAAATCAGTCTATACGATAAGCAGATCTCACTTGAATCTCTTCTGAATGCCACGAAGACGCGGCAGTTTACTGAGACGGCTTTCGATCCCGTTGGCTACACCTTCTCCACCATCAACGATCAACATTTTGATTAATTTACCTAAAATTATAACTAATCAAAAAATATGGTGATACACACAAGTCTGGTATTTTAACTTAAATGTTACAAATAATTTCGCCCACTACAAATCAGCATATATAATAAAGAAAAGATACGCAGCTCCGTTCCTAATTTATACTGGTGGAAAAAATACACCATAAATTTTAAGAAAGTGTTTACCCAGTCATATATCTCAAATCCAGAACACTTTGTATAGTGCATAAGAAATAGCTTTTTACAATTCCAAACAAAAGAATTTACATCACAAACCATCAAGAGAAACGCCTTTGAAGTCTTCAAACATCTGAAGTGCATCCTTCCTCTTGAGATAGACGTCACCAGTACCCAGTGACACACCTTGTTCATTAAAGTGGACCGTTGCAGTATCGATGTTGTAAGGTGAAAAAAGCTCCTGGAATGGCTGAAGTAGTTAAATGCACAACACTCACAATGTTCGAATCAGTTTCTCTTCGATGCCCATCAGCTTTTACCGTCACAGTGAAAAAGAGAAGACGTCAGTCTGCCATAGAAACGCGTCAGGAACCGAAGTTCGCAGCCACAGAAGCAAACTGCCGCCAATATCCAAAACAGATGTAACCAAAGCCTAGGACGAGCTTCGCTAGTCCACGTGGAGCGGTGCAGATGGTCGTCGAAGAAACGATGGAGACACCTCAAGATCAGCAGAGACGACGTTCGGCCCAAGATTGGACAAATTGACGCGCACTTTCTTGTTGGGATTGCTCGACCCAGCGACCACTTTACCGATCGCTCCTCCTCTAACACGGAAAGCTCGGCTGTCATCTTGAAACTTGTCGTGCTTCCACTTTCCTGCAGGAGTTCGCTAAAAAAAGAGCATTAATGCTTCCATTCATCAAGGAAATCTGAAAAGAATAAATTCTTGGTCTGCTTTGAAATGGTTTTCAAACATTTTTGTATACCAAACTGACAAATCTTTACGCTAGAAACCAAGCACATTATGAAATGAAAACTTACCGTGCAATAAAAACTACTTTATTTAGTAACTATGTGTTAGTAATTCCCCAAACTTGATCAAAAACTTAACAGTAATAAGAAGCACTCACTACCAAAAATTATAAAAAAAACAATAAGTTAGACCTAAAGGCTAACTGTTGGACCCGTTTGCAAATAAGTATTGCATTTGAATTACACGAAATACTCACGTCAGAGAATCTCCCAAAACTACGAATCCCTCCTATTTTTTCAGTGGTTTTGTGAACAACGTCACTACGAAAACCACCAACAAGTCTTCCAGACTTCGATTTCTGAAAGATTAATTCCTACGAAACACGTGAATACAAGAAGAAGTGTCTTCCACCTACCTTGTTCTTGCCAATGATTTCCTCCAGCGACATGTTAATGGACGACATTCCCAGACTGAAATATCATGCACTGTATTAATATATGATAGTCATAATAAAATCAAACTACTGGTGTGAAACCGCAGTAGGAAACTCACAAGAGTAAATATTGGAGCAACACAGCAACGAAACACAACGAATCAATGCGTCCCGCGTTCTAGTCGCACGTGACGCAACACGCACGCGTGAACGCCACTGTTATCCCCGAATCCTAGGGTTGAGTTTGAGAATGAACGAAAATTTGGCGGTAAAGTTTTGGGTGGCAAGATGTCCTCGCAACTAATTGACTCAAAACGCGTGTTGGCGTTCGTGATGTCGGCCACTTGAGGCATGTTTTTAATTCTTGGTTCGATCTGTCAGGATACTTATAGGAGATACGTAGATTTCATTTACATACGCAAAAACGTCCATGTAGAGCAAAGGTAGGTCTGACAAATTTGCGGAAAGGTGCACAAATAAATCGTTCTTGTATATGGAGGTTCTCCATCGCAATTGCAACATCTATACATCTGGTATCAGACTGCGAAAAATCTTGGGCACTGCCTCGAAACAACTATTCCATCTTTGTTTTTTTCTTTTCTTACTTGAACAGAGCACACTGTTGCATTTTGTTTTCTGGATTCCGGCTTTGCCGACATTTTTAGAAGCTCGGTGTACTTTTTGTAGAAAGTGTTTGCAAAAATGACAGAATATACGGTTTGAAGCATTGAAGCATGCGAAAAATCCGTTACTTCCCGTAATATTTAGGAAGTATGCTGTGTACTCCACGGATCTCCCTCGCTGAGGGATCTCAAGCCGGTTAGTCGCGGGGCTACGTGGCGCGACCCCAGGTGGCGGATAGGGGGTGAATCGCGGACCAAAAGCGACCGTGTACTTACCTTGAGACGCGGGTGAATTCATGGGATGGACTCCTTGATTCTGCTGTGCTGGTCGACTCATACCTTCTGTATGCACATAGTAACATTTACGTATGCGTACGTACTTATATATAGATTGTATCCTGCTTGTCGAGTAGCCAAAAGCCCGCAATCGAATGACTAGGAAGTACATGGGAGGCGGTTAGGGGTCGCCTCCAACAAATAAACTCCAGTCCACTCATCGGGAGAGACTGGCAAGCTGCCCATGAGTAAACCAAACTTTTCAGCCCCCGCGGTAATGGCTCTGCAAGCCAGCCGTGGGATCAATCGCAAAACACAGTAGAAAAAACGGGCCTCATTCCCCTGACCCCGAAAGAGCCCCCGGTACGGCAGCGTCGGGTAGGACGAGTACGGAGAGGCTGCTAAAATCTCAGGGCCAAACTAGGCTGCCTAAACGTGAAAGGACTAAGATGACGATTTGTACATACAACGCACGAACGCTTGCATCGGAATCTTCTGTAGAAGACTTTCTGATGCATGCAAAGAAAATTAGGTACGACGTCATCGGACTGGCCGAAACGAGAAGACACCAGCCACTAAGCGATGTGTACGACACCGGAGAAGAACTGTTCCTTGGAACATGCGACAGCGCGGGTGTCGGCGGTGTCGGTGTACTCGTTAATTCGAACTTGGTCATGAACATCGATTCGTTTGAACAACTAACGACTCGAATCGGACGGTTAAAATTGAAAAGACGTGGTCCAACACCGGCTTTGAAAATCTTTATCGTCCACGCTCCTACCTCGGACTACGATGAAGATGAAATCGAAGCATTCTATACGGACTTGGAGAAGTTCTACAGAGAAGACCGCACATTCTACAAAGTCATTGTTGGCGACTTTAATGTTATATTGGCTGAAGAACGTCACATTGGAACCCATGGACTCGAGTGGAATGAACAGGGAGAGCGGCTATCAGAGTTTATCATGACAATTCAAAAGCCCCTTTCCCTGCGATGTACCTGGGAGTTTCCTAATGGAAAGTAC
>KN716567.1:18137-36115 GCA_000816705.1 Dictyocaulus viviparus
TTATTATTATTATTATTATTATTGTTATTATTATTATTTAATACTGTGCTATTGTTGTACTATATAAAGGTCTAATTACCCACGTTTGAACTATCTGACTACAACAGAACTATTATCCTTCTTACAACATTCGTACAAATCGATTTTTCCATCAAATCCCAAGTCTCGCGTGGCAGCACCACTCCTAGAACAAAAGAGTCTATCACTACCATCCCACTGAATCACTCTACAACGGACGAAGAACGGTGCAACCCATCGGTCAGCTATACTCGTTACTGCGACTGCAGTCAATTTACACACATATGAACGTACCTTTCACCTTTATGATCTGAGATGACCAATCTGTACCAAATCAGTGCTTCCACTCCTCTCATATTATTTTGATACCATTTCAATGAGAAAAAGGGCTTAATTCTTTGAGGAACGACCTTCAACCATCATTGTAACACTGCGACACCTCCTACTATCGCAATAATTGCTCCGAAACATATTTATGCCCATATGAAATATTATCGGGTCGCAATAAGACTTTTTAAGAGCAAGCTATGTCAAACAATACTTTGAAGCCTAATTAGTCAATTAAAGTTAAAGTAAGCTGACTCACAAATCCCAATTGCTGAGGGATCTCAAGCTGGTTAGTTGCGAGGCAAAGCAGAGTCGAATAGGTAATAAATGGCGACCGTGTACTTTCTTTGAGAAGCAAGCGCATTCAAAGAATGGACTTCCCGTTTCTGCTGCACTTGTTGATTGAACCTTGTACATGTGCCTACTTGTGCTTCAATTTTTACAAATTATATCAGGTCGATTAGGCTAAAGGGCCGCAATTTAACGATTACAAAGTACACAGGGGTGGTTAAGGGTAGAGCGCTTGTATCAGAATCCGCCATGGAAGTCTTTCTGATGTAATTCAAGTAAATTAGATACGACGTAATTTGACTAACCGAAACGAGAAGACACCAGCTACTAAGTGTTGTTTAGAAAATTGGATAATAACTTTTTTATGGGAATTGCGATCCACGGTAACTCGCAATTTCGAAAACCTCTACCTATGCGAAGATTATGTTGTTCTAAGCACCCGAAATCCGATGTACCATTTCACCGGTGATAAATCGTAGAGTTCCCGAACCTGACAGGATTAGCACACTTGTTCGACTCTTGATATGGTACCTGTTAGAATGCAAAGTTCCAAGTCAATGGAAAACCAACAGCACAAGGTCGTTGTACAAAAAAAGAAAGCTTTCACGACATTGGTAATTATCGCTCAATCTGCTTGTAGTCATTCGTCTATCAACTTGTCACACGAGTCATCGTGTTGTTCATAAGCTTTTGACAAGAGTCATCCTTAACAGGATTTGTAGAATATTATACAAAGAACTTCCTCGTTAGAGAGCAGGCTTTCAAAAATGATTTAACACGATTGACCATATTCATACAATCACAAGACTAATAAAAGAATCAAAAGAGTATAAAGAAGAACTCTATCTCACCTTAATTGATTTTAAGAAAGCTTTCGATTCTGTTGAGACAGGAGCGGTCACGGAAGCGTTGTTTAATCAAGTGTTTCCAACTCCATATGTCAAAATTCTTCATGAGCTATATAAGAATTTTAACAATAAATCTAGCTCGTTCTATAAAGACATCATCACCAACGTTAAAAGTGTTAGACAAGGCGACACTATTTCTCCAAAGCTGTTCACTGCCATTCCTGAGAACATCGTACCAAAATTAGAATGAGACGATATGGGAGGAAAAGTCGACAGTCGGCAACTTCACCATCTTCGCTTAGCCGATGACATATTTATTACACCAAATATCTAGAAAGTGAAACAAATGTCAAAATAATGAATGACATAGCACCAAGGCTTAGCAGAAGAAAACGAACGACTTGGGGAACATGTGAGAGCATCGAAAACGTAGTGAAGAGGACAAAAAAGACGAAGCTTCAAGCCCACCTTTTTGATACGACGGTTCTTCCTGCCTTAACGTATGCTTCAGAAACTTGGACATTACAAAAGCTAGATGAACGTTCATTGAGCGTGGTACAACGTCCTCTCATAAATTTGATGCTCGGCGTTTCACGTATCACACAAGTGAAAAAAGGATTACGTAGGTCTGACCTACATGTACGATCGAAAATCGAAGACGCAGCCCTACAAGGCAAGCTTTCGAGGGTTAGATGGGCCGAACACGTGATGCGCATGAATGATGGCCATTGAATATAAACTGTAAGTGATTGGACCCCACTGGACATCAAAGACCCGATGGTATTGCCTGAAGACCCCCAGCCCAATGGTCTGATCTGTTCACGAGTTCTCTAGAAAATGATTATGATGCTCAACGAATCTCTAGAACGAAAAGAATTTTATGGAGTATCCTCGCGTGCGATAGGAACAAATGGAAGCTTTACTGGTGCTCACTCGACATAGTCGATAATCAACGGAAATCCAGGTGATTTCTGCTTGTTTTATTAATACAAACAGTGACTTTTGCTATAAAATTATAAGAATACGAACGTCATGAAATTAAGCATGATATGCTCTGTTGGAAATATATAATATATTATATATACATGAACATCTATTTGCAGTTACTAAAAACTTAAGAGAATACTGTGGTCATTGCTACATCATTCAATGCTCATTGTAGCTATACATCACTATTATAATCTTGTTTGTTATAACATATGCAATTTTCGAGGTGATTAACTGTATTGTTAATAGCTCAAAGAGCTGTAGTCTGTGGAATGTCGTGAACCCCTTTACCATGACGATATTTTTCTGTCATTCTTTTGAACAACAAAATCGGGTTATCGACTACCCTTCATAGTGATATAGAATTATTTTTAGAAAGTTTCATTATAACCCTCTCGGTTCCACTATTTCATTGTCGGACACAAAAATTGAGAAAACGATCTTGAACTCTTTCACGTGAAGCTCGAAACACGACAGTAAGCATTGAAAACTAAACCATGTAAAGTAGATGCTAGCTTTTCTTCATGTTCAAACTACATGCAATACTTGCACGCCATATGGCAGGATATTTGTGAAATGGAAGTGGATCAATCTTTTGAACAACCTTCGCGTACGGTCATTTCGCACAAAATATGTGTCCAGAAGGATAATCTGTGTTTGCTGTCAGTGCCTTTATGACTTTATGACTTTTTTTACAAAAATTATCGGGATGGTGTCAAAGATTATAGAAGTCTGTCGAAAATATCTACTGTCCTTCTTTTATTTTGAATCTCTCTATTCCATTTTGATAACATCTATACGAAATCTTTGCTGTCTGTTTATCGATCAAAGAGTGGTACTGTCGCATATAAATACACTGAACAAGTAACTGTTACCGGAACTGTTCAAGGAGTATAGAGCTTTTCGACCGGTTCATTAATATTTCTTCAGATAAGACCATATATTTTCATAAGTATTGTTCGCTGTAATTTCATACTAGACAATAAAATTATTAAATAGAGACAGAAGAGGCATTTGTTTTGAAAAAAGTTCCTATCAAACCTTTGTTTAGCATATGACCTCGTCTTATTTTTGAGAGTTGTGAAAGAAGCAAAGATGACGTAGAAAGAACAAGCGAAGTGACAACAACAGAATAAACAAGAGAAAAGCTAACTACATGAAAAATCTAAGGAGCAATAGAAAACAAAACCTACCAGCTTAATTTATTTACCTTCAATATTATATGATATTACATGCTAATATTAACGATATCGAACTACACGCCATTGTGAAAAAAATGAAGAAGCCCTCATTCGAAACATGAAAAATAACCCTTCTTCCCTCTGTGATATAAATTTGTTTCTATTATAGCAAATTATCGTTATCCATATTAATCATGTTGTGTTGCTATAAAGGTTTGACTACTCAAATTTGTGCAAAAACACACTCAATGTACAGTCGTGCCTGTGACCAACGTCGGTAGTCATTTATTTCTATATATTTAACACATGTTAAGTGCTAGACTGCGGAAGCTAGACTGTTAGAATGTTAGACTGCGAAACTAGAATTAGTTTATTACACACAGATACAAAATTTACCTCACGTAGTGCCTCTGCATACGCTGTCATATCAGTCATAACGACAACTACGTGGCGTCCGCATTGATATGCTAAAAATTCCGCAGCTGTTAAAGCTATACGTGGAGTCAGCATCCTCTCAACTGTTGGGTCTGCTGCAGTGTTTAAATAAATGCAGACATTTTTCATGTCACCTGAAAAGAGCTCGACTTTTACTCTTTAAATTTATTAGGATTTTATTAAGTCTGTTAAATTATCATCATATGACAGTGTTATACAATTCTCCAAAATCATTGCCATGGTTTCACAACAAAATGGTAAGTTCGGGTTGATTTTCTGCACCTTGCTCTTCAAATTCCTGTACAAAATGTCTTGCCGTCTCTATATTAACTCCTATAGCAGCAAAAACTACAGCAAACTCATGTGAATGTGAACCATCCAAATTAAGCGAACCTGAATAAAATGAGTACTATACTGAGCTAAGTAGGAATAATATCTCCTTGAAATGAGGAAAGAAAACCAAACCAACATTTTGACCTATTTAATAATGCATTTGTAAGGCTCATTTGAAAGCATAATATGCAAGAGCAAGAGGTCTGCGAACTATTGGAAAGTAAAGTGTTTGTCGGCTTTGAAGTTGGGTAATTGGATTTCTACATAGAAATAAAACACAAATTTTACAAATGAAACAAGATATATTCAGCAATTGCAATCATTCAGAACAAATGTATGATGCAATGAAGTTATAACAACCACTGCAATGAGTAACAACCTATACCGTAACTTGCATAGGCTGATACTACATAAAAGATCTCATGTGATGTTTTAGTTCCTCAAAGATTGACGATCTAGTATCAGAATATCTGGAAATATAAGAAGCGTCGACCTGACAAAGACGCTCTCAAGTCATTGTGTAGACAACTTCTATATAATAACTTCTACTGTAACATCAAGAACAAAATGAAGGCGCATATCAATATATATCCTACATAACTGTATCCTTATTTTAAACGATAACGAGCAATTGAAATAATAACACAATATACGATAATTTCAGTACAGAACAATGGGATAATAGAGCATTATGCAGAGAATAGATGATAGAAAAAAAATGAGGATTAAGTAATTGAAATTGTAGTGGTGTCAGTGGCTTTGGAATAAATACGGATTGATAGAAGATTGGCGGACTTAACAAATGTGTGTTGTCTGGCTAACGGATATTAGTAATATCAGTAATATCTCACGCTCGCCGTTGTTTGCCACGCGGGTCTTTTGTACTGCTCGTCTCGAATGGACAATTGTACGAGACTACTTATAAAATGAGACAACAATGATCAGCTCAGAGGTTGTGTTAGGGGTTATAAGCCAAGAGTATGGAGGAGTATATCTACTTTATCCACTTATATAGTGAGGGGTGGAGACATGTTGAAACAATGTCCTTTTCAGTCCGTCTGCTAAGTTCGACTCCCGAAAGATTCTGGTTATGTGTGGGATATAGGTAAATTTTAAATGAAAAAAGGTCATGCAGTTAACAATAATGAGTGGTTACACCTAATGCTGTGAAATGAACCATTAGATGAGTGACATTACTTAATGAAATGTAAAGATTAGAACGCGAGCAATAAAAGCAATGAATGAAGTACTGAAGAAGTGTTTATATAGGAATATAGTCATAGCTATTACAGAGCTGCCCCTAAGCGGTTCATCTGCGAAGAGCTCAGAAGCACTGATTGAACCAATTAAGAAGCAAAGTTGAGTTGGCTACTATGTATAGAAAAATATCCTCTATTACACAGAAGATTTTCCTATCCTCAACTCAATGAACCTACATTCTCTAACTAACGTAATTCTCATCCCACCCATTAACACAAACCGATCGATGTATCGGAGTAATAGTTACCGTGCCCAAGCGCACGACACCGACTGATCGAAACAATACCGGATTTTAGATAACCCCACATAATAGCTATTACCGATTTCATACGCAATTAATAACATATTATGCCCTGTGTCACAGCTTGCTATCAATAGTCTTCGTAACATTTTATATTCGTATCATTTCAAAATCTTCATACTACTCTTGCAAATCGCAATTGTATTCAGTTTTATCTAATGAATTTCCCTAGCAAACACTTCTTATTATATCACAATTACCTTATAGTGTGTTTTATACTTTTAATTATTTGTTATCGTGTTATTGGTATGTACTACATAAAGGTTTAATTACCCACACTTTGAGATAACTAGTTAAATACAAGAGAACTATTGTTCTTCCTACAACCGTATACGACCAACTTCGCAATCAACCCTGAAGACCCGCGTGGCAGCATCACTTTCAGTACAAAGAAGTCTATTTTTAATATTCCACAGAACCACCATTGCTGAAGAGGGGTGCAATCCTGTCGGCAACTACGTTCACAACTACTGCACCAACAGTCAACACACACATTCAACCAGTACCTCCTACCTTAACTACAGATAGTTTTTTTCTTAATACCAAATCTATAAATGGATAGTGTTAAGAGAAATAACAATTGAGAGGATAGGGACTGTCCAAATAAGATAAGGTGAGCTTTGGCGTTGATCAATTCCTTGTAGCGAAATGCGTCTATGCATTCGGGTTCAATGTGAGATCAAGGAGGTAGTTGAATGTGAGCCTGGTCTATACAGTGTTAGTCAAGTCATCAACTCTTCACCAAGTCGGTGCTAGTTATTTTACTTAAATTTCTTTAGTACTAATTCACCGACCCCGAAGAGATAACGGCTTAGTAGGCTTGTGGAGCGGAACTGAACTGATTCTGGTTTGCGTGTCACTGTGGCACTTTCACTACTGGGCTCCCCTGTCCAAAGAAATAGGTCCTACAATATTTTAGTTTGCCCCTGCATAAAATCTCTATGCTTTATTAGTTATTCCACATAAAACTGCATTAAGGACAACAAAGAAATTTCAGCAGTAAACTTGTTAATGATTTCAGTATCCTCTTTTTTTTGCGCAACGAAGTTTCCTACTGACTAGAAATTTTTCATCCTTACAAGAATCTTGTTAAAACCAAGTTAATATGTTAAAGAGGATTTTAGAAAGATTCTTTACATGTTTAGCATGTAGCTTGTTTTTTAGCTTCGTTTCGTCGATCCGCACGATTCGTATCCAATAGGCATTTCGGAATTTTTGAGAATATTTTTAGCACGCATAATCATCCTCCCATTTTCACACTGAAGTGGATAACTGCAACTGTTGAAGGGCCTTTTATAATCGTTTCTATGCGAGAATTTAGTAAATCGAGGGTTAGTGGTTGTTTTGCGGCTTTAATTACTCTACATTGTTAGATGAACATAAAAGTTTTTATCCTTGTTTTTCTTCTCCTTCTTAGCAATAATATATGTTGTTAAGGGAACAGGTGGTGATAAACCCCATTCGTATACTTTTGGTGCTGTTTATTCTTCATATTAAATGAAGTAGAGTCATTAAAAGATGTTCGAAAAAGGTAAACTTGGAGAATTTGGTTACACGACTATAAATACTTTGAAATTCTCTCAAAAACATTGGAATGTTAACATTTGTATAAGCGACTTTCTATAATAAGGTAGTGTATCATGTGAGCTGGTCGAAGGACGGTTACTATATCATGTCGGGTAGAGTGTATTTCGTTTCATGCGAAGCTTGTGGCGAGAAATATATTGGTGGAACAGAAAGGCTGTTCTGCATCCAAATAAAAGAACATTTAGATGGAAAAACAAACAGAAATATAACACAAAGAAATGATACCACTAGGAAAACAGGATGCAGAGGCACAATAGAGTTGGTTTTGAGGTTCAAATCAAAATTCTTGGATAAGAACATAAGGTATTACAAAGGAAAAAATTTTGGATTAACTCCTTGTATTGAATTGATAATTAGAACACATATAATTATCTTTGATGAGGTCACATCGAGCAGTAAATTCTATGTAGCAAATTCCATCTGAAAGGTGAGTGTTTCTTTTCTTTATTTAAAAAAAGTTGACTGACGGATTCAAGCACTTAGTTAAAAATCTTCCTTTTTAAAATTATGGAATATTTGAGAGAATAAAAAACAAGATGGCATTATTTAGATGCTGAATAGTGCGGTACCTCCAAAATGTCTGCTGTTATTCAATAAGTATTATACACCAACCTCATGTCATTGCTGAAAAAGAAAAAACAAAGATAATACCAAATGCTGAGGTTAAGATATAATGAAGATGAAAATGACAGTTAAACATTTTTCTTATCATGGAAGAAACGACCTGACGAATAACATTTCAATTTTCATATTTCGTTTCCTAAAAATTATAGATTCTCCGCATATTTCGTTTCCTAAAAATTATAGATTCTCCGCATATTTCGTTTCCTAAAAATTATAGATTCTCCGCATATTTCGTTTCCTAAAAATTATAGATTCTCCACCTCTTTTTCTCGTAGAAAAACAAACCTGATGCAGAGTAGACGATCATTCTGCTTTCTAAAGAACTTTAAAGACAACACCAACATACGTTAGATATAACTTCTTGTCTACCATAACGTGATCTGTTTCATTATGATAATTTCCATGAGTTACCGTGTAACATCCTGTTAATTATAATAAACTAAAGTCGATGTTCCTTTTGCTTAGATTTGAACCTATTAGTGCCAACTTTACAGCGCTCCTTTACTGCCATTCTTCGGCTAAATCATCAAAGGTGACTTTACAGAATATGTGGTACTGTAGCAGCAATACCACAACAATATTTGCAGCACTTGTGAGAAAGGAAATGAAAATCTATGGAATGTTCCTGTAATAAATAGTGAAGTGGTAGTAATGGTTCACTGCGATAGTGTATAGCATTATCAAAGAAACAGTCCCATCTTATAATAAATATAATTAACCAAATCTGGTATATTGCTAAATGCTTTGTTTGCTACATTTTTGCGCCAATTATGACTTCGTTGGCTATAAAAAGGCGGATGCGCATAAATGGGCAGATTAAGTCAACCCGTTGCCTTTATCACAGCATATTGAAAAGAATAGGAAGAAGGCAATCACTTTAATTGAAAATTGCAGGCGTAAGCGCGAAGAAAAAATCTTGTAAACGACTTGAAAAGGGGTAAGTATCAAAGCCGTCGGATGTGAGGATGTGATACGCAAGCTTGAATCTTTGGAATTAGGTTGGTGAGCAGGCTCACTACGCACGCTATCTTTCCAGAGTCGTTGGTATGAACAGTGACTTGGTGGGAATCGCTCAATTCAAACCAATGTATCAGTTTAGCGCTGAATATTTCAAAATATTTTGTAATAATATGATAGTAAGTGAGCCTGAGTATAAAAAGCCGCAAAGCCTTTTCTGACAGTTATTTAGAATTTATGAATTTTAATTTTATAAAATATTTTAATAACTGGAAGTGGTACTTGCCAGCTTGACGAACTATCTGAGCAGCAATTTCATTATGAGGAAGGCCAGATCCAGAAAATATTGCAATTTTCTGAAAAGTGGAAGTAATGAATAGGCGTCGGAGTTGCCTATCCAGTAGAATCACGCATATCACTAAGTGAAACAATTTGACATATTACTATATTTGAATTCATTGAGAAAAAAATACGCAATTTAGCATACTCATTGGTGTAGCGCCTCATTCTAAATAGATGCATGTGTGAGTCAAGATGTAATGCATAACGATTCATTCTGCTTGTCAGCAAAGAATTTCAAGAGCAATTTTAGATTCAAACAATAGTAAAACTACATTGGAATTTATCTCTGTTGAAAATAAGGAAATTAAAGTGGTCTCATCTAACTGATCCATAGAGACTACCGCATTAGTTCAAGTAGAGATGGATTGTAAACGCCCAAAATCTTATTCTATCAATACTACAAAAAGGTTACGATGAAAATGAGTCTAAAGTTCAACGCTCACTTAACTTTGCCACCAATGATTTGAACAGATAGGCGGACTTTAAGAATTATCAAGCAACAGTGTAGTGACAAAAGAATTAAAGAAAAAAATGAACTGGATATGGAATTAACCAACTCACACAGATCATTATTATATTTTGATCGAAATAAGACGATGGCTCTATGTAACCTCAGTAGTATTGTGTTTTTGCACTACATTTGAGTAACGAAAACTCGTCATATACATTATCCATAGCCTGTACGAACTGCTGTAGTTGGTTATTATGTCATATCAAAAGGTAGAAAGAACAGCAAAAAATAAAGGGAGGAGAGAGGTTGCACATAATCCTCTTGTACTGAAAAGTTATCAGAAAACCTACTCAAATTCACTGCTTGCTCTTATTTTCATAGATATTACTAAAGTGTCTATGAACACAATTTTGTGAGGCAATTAAAAATTTCGAATCACATAGAAAAATTTCAGTTCTAGATAAAGGAATTTTATCTATCGTTAACTCGATAAAGTTATATTACCATATTAACATGTTTCCTAGACAGTCATTAGATGACATCAATCGATAGATTGCAGAGATGAGCACACTTTTCACGCGTGTGGCTCTCCAATCGGTGGATACAGAGCCAATCAAAAGCCACTTCCAACGTCAAGAGGAGTCGCCATAATCACGTTACACTACGAAACATTCACCGCCAACAAACGACCTTCCACACTAATCATCTCCTAACTATTTGAGCAAGTGGCGAAGGTAGTAGAACTGTAACTGGTAGGTATTCTGACCATATTGTACGCGTATTAAAAACCTTTAATAACGTGAGCATTATGGATTAAAATAAGACAAACTACATGGCCGGTGCCTGAAATTTTCGAAGAACACACTCGTCAACCTACAGACGCCAAATAACGCTTTCAGCTTTTGAATTCTAAACGTGTTAGTCACTCAGTCACTAGGAAAAATTTGAAAGCTAACTATATTGCATACGTAGAAAATATTGCTACTTTTCCCTCCATTCTATCTTATCGTTCATATGACGTATTAGTCCCACAACTCTGATAGGATAAAACTACAAAACCATTCCAACCTCACTCCACAACTTACTCCACCTTTTCTTAACTTTGACTTTGGCTTACTTCGCCTTCGCCTTTACTCTCTCCTTCTCTCCTCTTCAATCGAGACTTCTTTTATTAAAAATACTCTCGATATATCTCTCATCTTGGACATTCCCTGACCAATCACACCATTACTTTCTCTTCACTTCTTTTCAGGCAGAGCGTTAAATGGAGAAAAGATGACGAGCTAAGAAGAATATTAGATTTTCCAATCATTTCCAAAAAATTAAATTAAATTAAAATTAAATTAATCAGATTAAATTAAGTTAAAAATTTATCAAACAAAATTAACACAACTAAATTAAATCAAGTCTAGAGCTAAGGCAGAAGTTATAATAATAAATGAAAAATAATGAATTGTACAGCGTGGTCCTTCTTTTTTCATTTTGTGATTCTCAAAACTCACCAAGCTTTCTTCTTTAGGTTTTCACAAGGTAATCAATAATTGTAAGCTTTTCAATGAAACTAATGCGGTTTCAACACACCTGTCCTCTAGCGATGGTGCACATCACGTCGATGGTAGAAATTCCTGTCTCAATCGTTCTATTTGGATAAACGCGCATATATGGATTCACTGCCATCCCATTTACATCTAAGAAATCTTCTGCGAAAATGTGAGGACCCTACAATAGTTTTTTCTCAATTGGCTCTAATGTACCTTTTCAGCCAGTTCTCTGTAAGATGGCAAAATTTACAAAGGAAACTTTTGGTCTTAATGCATCAATTTATTAGCAGCAACATTTCACCATTACTTGGAACAATACAAAGAAGAAATAAACTTTAAAACATAGAAGAATATGCACGTGGGCAATCTATTAATGGTCGACGATTCAAAAAATGCTGCACAGATTTATGCGTACCAAAAAAATATTGAACCAATTGGATGTCAATCTAAGAAAATTCACTTCCAATAGCAATGAAATACTAGCAAATATGCATGAGAGCGACAGATCAGATCAACGATTAAAGTTTTTGAAATCACAGGAATTCCACTACGGATGAGTTTATTAAATATTACCTATTAACCGCTAATGGATAATAGCTATTAACTGCACTGGATCGAATATGGATTGATAGATCACCGACTCGACGAATGTATATTGACTAGCTAATAGCTATCAGTTATACCACTAAATATCATAACACTCGCTGTGCGTAGTTTGTCACGCGGATCTTTAGTACTGTTTGCCTCGAACTTGTGTAATCGAACCTCAAACTTGGGTAATTAAACGCTTTTACAAAACATAGCAATAGCACGATAACAAATAACAATAGTAACAAATAACGAATAGTTCAAATAATAAAATACAATGTAAGATGATTGAGAGATAATACGAAGTGCATGCCATACAAATCTATCAGATGGGAACAAATACCATTACAATCTGATTATACGTGGGAAAGCTTTGATGGATTATGCATATATAAACATTGAGACAATCCTAGCAGTGGAAATATTAAAAAATATTGGAATGATACGAGTAGAAAATGTTATAAACTAACTAATATCACGTAGACAACTAATAGCATGCTGCGAGAGCGGCAGTGTACTACTAATTTTGTAAGAGACTGGTGGTTGTTAATGGGAGGAGCTGTCTCATGCCCAGTATGGTACCGATCGATTGGAGCGGATGACCGAAGTGCTCATCACGGAAGAATGAGGATAGAAAAGAACATGCTCTTCAGAGTGTAAGTTTATTAGGGTTGAAAATAGAAAAATCCTCTATATAACAGAGTGTATTTTTCTATATCAGTTTATGATCCATAAAGATGGCTAGCTCCACTAAAAAATGAAGGAGATTTGTGCAAAAACAATACTACCGAAAAATTTAGCTGACGAATAGATCCAAATACAGAGTCAAATGCAGAAATTTGAAAAGCTTAACCAAGATGAACTTTTACGGAAAATGTGCAAAGTAAAAAAAAAACACGATATTCAATAAAAACGGAATGAAAATTCCGGAAATGTCTAAAATTGAAATGGAAGAAACAATTAAAACAACTAATGTTGAAACATTTGAAGTTTTGGAAAAAAAAAACACAATGCAACGGAGGGCCAGATGAATCATACAAAATATTGGAAAAATTTCCGCTGAGAAACATAAAAACAGTTGTATCACAAACTTTACGCTTTATCGTAATCTTAGTATTAGGTATAAGCAAGAGAAGGAGATTTGTAGTGCAACTCTCTCTACTATCAAGAACATAAGACATTGAACACAGCGATATCATTCTATGACAATACATTACGACAGCAGAAAAACCACTGTTAGGCAGCACCGAGTAACTACATCAAAGCCAACCATTATGCATCCGTTAAAGGTGCTAAACATCAAATAGGACCCAGAAGGCTTAATCAGATGTTACGGAGAAATAAGGAAAAGCGAACTGAAAGCGAATGCATATAACTCTTCGACTGTACTACAAAAAGTGTGGCTTGTAAATAACACTATAAGAGATCGCCATGATAAAGGGCATCCAGGAATAGGCCACATAAAGACACCTTTTTAAGAATAATATTGGATCACACAACTACGCTCGCAAGTAATACAAATATTTAGGCTGCGTTTAATGTCAAAGGTGATAAAATAATTCACAAATTATTTGAATTACCTAGATTCCTGTTGATCGTCGACTAATTTGAGCGAGCACCAGTGAAACTTCTATTTCATCCAATCACGCGCGACGATAGTCCAATGAATTGTTCTTTATCTAGGGATTCGTTTAGCATCATAATCCATTTCTAAGGCCATGGTGAAGTGGTCAGATGATGGGAGTGGTGGTCTTTCTTTAGTGCGTTTGATGTCCAGTGAGATCCAATCACTTAGACCTCGTGGCCATTGGTCATCATTCATGTGCATCACGTGTACGGCCCACCTAATCTTCAAAAGTTTAGCGTGTACGGTCTTTAATTTTTGATCGTTGATGTAGGTCAGCATTTCATATTCATTCTTTCATTCCCTGTGTGATACGTGAAACGCTAAGCATTACCCTTTCAATAGAGCGTTGTATTACGCTCAATGAACGTTCATCGTGCTTTCGTAACGTTTAGGTGTCTAGAACATAGCTCAAAGCATGAAGAACCGTCGTATCAACAAGGTGAGCTTGAAGATTTGTTTCCTCTTCACTACGTCTTCGATGCTCTTATATATTCCTCAAGTCGTTCGTTTCCATCCGCTGAGTTCTGGTGCTACGTCGTTCACCATGTTGATCTTACGACTTAGGTACACATTGCTTGAGCATTTGGAGATGTTCTTTTCCATTGAGTGTGAAAATGGAGCATCAAAAACGTATCTGTTCTTTAAAAACATCATCTTCTGTAGGTTTACCTTAGAGCCGATTTTTCATAAGCAATGTCAAGATCGGCTAGCATTTGTTTTGTTCGCTTTATGTTTGGTGTAATAAATACGATATCATAGGCGACGCTCAAATGCTAAAATTGCGAACCGCCGTTTTTCACTTCCACATCGTTCCATTCCAATTTTCACATGATGTTCTTAAGAGTGGCTGTGAAAAGCTTCGGTTAAATAATATCGTGTTGTCGAACTTCTCTTTTGATGTTGATGATAATGCCTTTATAAATGCTTTGATAGTGAAAATGTTATATAGCTCATGAATAATTCTGACATACGAAGTGGGAAGCAATTGATTAGTCAACGCATCCATCACTGCTTCTCTCTTTACAAAATGAAAATCTTCCTTAAGTTTGATGAAAGTGAGCCAAAGTGGTTTCTTATACTCCCTTGATACTTCTATGAGTCTTGTGATCGTATGAATAGGTCCGTCATGCTAAACCCTTTACGAAACCCTGCATGCTCACATGATTATTCCTCGTCTAATCTTCTGCTATTTCTGCTCAGGATAACTCATTTGAAAATTGTATAGAAGAAAGACAAGTAGATTGCGAGAAAATTATCAATCTCGTGGACGGCTCTTTTTTTTTCCAGTGACCCAATAATGCCCACGGATCCTCCTTACTGAGAGTTAGCCGTGAGGCTACGTGACCCTACCCCATGTGGCGGATATTGGGAGAATTGCGAACCAAAAGCGAATGTGTACTTGTCTTGAAACGCGGATGGAATCCTTGATTCTGCTGTGCTGGTCGACTCGTACCTTCTGTATGCAAATAGTTTTCCATTGACTTAAAAATTAGCATTTTTACAAGTAGCGTGTAAAGAGTCGAGTCAGTATTTTTATAAGAACTAGCAGTAGATTCTTAAGATGTTCTGGTTTAATCTTGTCTATCTTAGGAGCTGTGCGATTTTCTACCTGCGAAACAGCATATCGAATCTCGGGAGAAAGAACGTTTGGAACAACATAATTGTCTTTCGTTATATGGAGGTTGGCAAATGTGTCTACCATGGAAATTTAAGCAGTAATCGTAGATGACTTTTCTCCATTGCCTTTCTAGAAAAATTAAGTGTTCCGTTCTGGCGTCGGAGAGCAGTCATCTTGATTCTCTGATTTGTGATGCATCGGCAGGCGTAGCGAATGCTTTTGCCAGCCTCAGCTGCTTCATTCACCACTTCTACTCTTTTCTCTTCAAGATCTTCTTTTATAGTTTCTCTACAGCGTTTCGCAAATTTGAACGTAAGTCGGTGATTGCTAGCAGTTTTAGCTGCTTTAGGTTGGCGTATCAACTAAAAAGTTCTTAAAGACAAACGCCTTTTAGTACTCATGGTGTTTTTGGATGGTACCATGGTACATCTTGCTCGTCATGATAAACTCTGATAGCCGCTCTCCCTGTTCATTCCACTCGAGTCCGTGGGTCCTAATGTGACGTTTTTCTACTGCCAATTTTAGCATCAAAATTGCCAGTAATAACTTTAGAATGTGTGGTCTTCTCCATGGAACTTTTTCAAGTCCGCATAGAATGCTTTGATTTCATCTTCATCGTAGTCTAAAGTAGGAGTGTAGACGATGAAGATTGTCGGAGCAGGTATTGAACAACCTCTTCTCAGTCTTAACGTTCCATTCGGGTCTTTAGTTGTTCAAACGAATCTATGTTTATGACAAAGTTCAACTTAGCAAGTTCACGTACGGTACTGATCTGTTGTCTGTTGTCACTTGTTCCAAGAAGCAGTTCTTCTTTAGTTTCGTAAGAAACGCTTAGTGATTGATATCTTCTCGTTTCGGCCAGTTTGATGACGTCGTATCTGGTTTTCTCAACATGCCATGGAAGCTCTTTTTTAGAGGATTGCAAGCGTTTGTGCGTTATTTGGACAGATCTTCATCTCAGCCCTACAGATCTTCATCTCAGCCCTATCACATTTGAGCAGCCTCTCAGTATTCGTCTTACTCTATGCTATCGCATCGCGGGCTCTATGATTTGTGATTTTTCACACGGCTTGTTCGCTGTTCCAATCCGCGGTACAGGACTAAAGGTTTGACCTACTCATGGACAGCTTTCCAGTCTATATCAATGGGTAGGTTGGAGTTAATTTGCTAGAGGCAATCCCTAACCGCCTCTCATGTATTCCCTTGTCGTTCGATTGCGAGCCTTTGGCCGAATCTACGAGCAGGATACAATCCATTTACACTTAAGCACAAGTATGTACGTATATGCATGCGCGTTGCCTTGCAACTAACGAACTAGAGAATTCTCACTAAGAAAGATCTGTGGACCCTACAAACACCTAGAATAATCAGATCTAACACAGATCTTTATTGTAGAGCACGGCTATCGCTGCTCTCCAAGCAAGTCAGCCTGCATTAGTTCGGTCCTTTATCATTCGTGCAGTAAGACGAGACGAAGAATAATTTTTATGATTGTATTCTAAAATGCACAATGACTAGACTCATTCATCTTGATGTTGTAATAGATCTGAGAACGGTAGTATACCTAGTGATGTTACGACGTTTGTTCTCCTGAAGATGAGTACCTATATGACAAGTGTTAACGCATTCAACTTTAGGTTGGGAGAATTTATCTTATGCGGCTGTATTCAAGCTATTCAGAACGATGACAGGATGAAACGTTTAGTAAGCGGCGAGATAAATTGGAATTACATCACACTGTTTGCCCCATGGCAAGGAGGATTTTATAAACGGCTCATTAAGTCGGTTAACACTGTATGAGTCACTGTGGATAACTAAAGTGTTGCATGAAGAGTTATCAACTGTTGTAATGTAGGTAAATTATCTTTTGGAGAAGATACCACTTCTATATGGAGAGTCAAGTGAACACAAGGAACAGTCCCTACGACCTATTGGCTTTGTAGAAAACAGATTTAAACTTCTACCTCCCTTGGATGAAGTTCAGGAAGACGGCAAAGACTAGTCTAACATTCTACAAGAACAACGAAAGATAATGAGAAGTAAACAATAAAGCCTTACAATCATCATGCGGGTTCACAGAAAAGTTTTGGTAAACATGAAAGTCGCACTATCTAACGTCACTGCGAGAAAAACATTGGAACACAAATAAACAAGGAAGTCTTTCAAGAATATACCAGAAAATATTAGCTAATACAGATTAACGAACATTCAAAATTAAGAAACACGTGGAAAGTAGTGAAAATAATAGGTATTAGAATAATGATCTAATTACTCGTCCACGAGGAAAAAAAGAAATCTTCATACTCCAACAAAAAAAGGTGGACAGCGTAGAAGAGCTCTCTGACCAGACTCAAAGCCATCGCCTACATGTCTAAAATTGAAGCCCCCATTTTCGATTTTCGCCTCCCATTGCTCTACTGTAGGTACATAGATGATTGTTTTGTCATCTGCTCCACACAAGGAGAGATGGACAAATGTTTCGAAATCTTAAATGAACAGTCAGAGCATATTAAACTCACCAGGGAGAAACCGGAAAACGGGTGGCTTCCATTTTTGAATGTTCAAGTGAGCCTTTTGGACAAGGGTTACAAAACCAAGTGGGTCCGAAATCGAAGCAATCAAAACATCTTAGTTCACTGTTTGTCTGCCCATCCTTTACATA
>KN716567.1:47220-57560 GCA_000816705.1 Dictyocaulus viviparus
CTTTACGGCTACCGAACCCAACGCAACACGTACTGATCAATAGAAGGCTTGGCTGGCCTGGGACCCGACTCCAACCTGCATATACGGCATTCAAGTCCGCTTATCACTCTTCCCTCATGTTTACAGTATAATCAGTTTGAAAACGGCTTGATAAATCTTATTTGCGACTAAAAGTATTTCCACAATGTCTGAAATTGTATTTTGAGTCTGCTTCAGCTGTACTCTGCCTCTGTGCTCGGAATGTATAGGATAAAGATAGTAACCTTATGGCAACTAGTACATTCCTAAATTGTTAGCTAATCCTATACTGCTCAGAAATGAAAATAACGTCCGATGTAGATCAATCATCCGTAAATACTCCTACGATCATACAACCGACTTCAATGTTAATCGTTGAGGTAGTTGGACGCAATAATATATCCGACCTATACAGCCAAATACGTAGAATATCCTTTATAAGTCATTACAATCTACCATACATGATGCTTTTGACATCAGTATATCGACGTAGAAGTAAGTTAAGAATTTTTTTTAAATGTCGAAATTGGTCTAGAAATCGATTCCGCCTACCGATGCGCGTCCCTTAGCGTTGAGTTATTGATTAGGTGATCTGCTCATTACTATAATTAGTTTATAAAAAACATATTTCACTAGTTTGTTGAAAATTTAATTAGCTGAGAATCAATTTTTCTCAACCCTTTTCAAATAGATATTCGCTCTAATATGTTTATTTACTTTGTTAAACGTCACTTCCATTTCAACACAATATCAAATAACGGTTCAAAGACAAATGTACAGTGATACAATAAGAACATTCGAATCACAAAAGAAAAGCGCCATCAAGGCTACATAATGATATTTACCTATTTTTGGATGTGCGTCGTAGTAATTTGCCGACGGTACTTGAACCGAGCTCATCCAGTAATTCGGCGACTACTGATAAAATCAGTTTAAGTACTTAAAGATAAATAAGCCACGTCACCACCTGATAGTTGGTCTTATTGCTAAAAATTTGCTATATATCGCAGAATATTTCCATGAATTTGTAATGCTCAGAAATGCTACGTCAGCACAAATAGCATGTGAACAACCATAATAATTTTGTAAGTAAAGAATGACTCCAACATAAGTTCTGATTCACGGTCTGTTAGGAGGTAAGATGTGCTTCATCATTACGCGGAAGCGTGAAGTTCAACATTTAGTCGAACTTTGAATGCCATTGTGATTGTTAAATTGGTACTAAAATCACCTGCATGGATAGATAACAGCGATTCGTGCATACAAAATACACGTGTGGTAATTGCTACAAAAAACAGACCAAATTCTAGACTACTTACCTCCATTGTTTATGATTAGACTGGATGTTTGTTTCTTCGCACAAATAATGATTAGCCGCAAATTTTTCTTCTTTTGAAATTCTGCTTGTAATTTGCATTAGAGTAGGACTATTACTATACTTTGTCAACAGCTATGAAGAATGAAACATATGAAACGTAGTTAGGGGAGTGATAAGTATTGATGCTAGTGGTTATTTTAATATATAATTGACACGTTTCCTATTTCTGCTTAGCTTTAATTTTGTTTTAGCAAATTCTAAAAAAGTATACAGGATTGGCCTGGTAACTATGGTTTGCCCCAAACCTGGGTGATTTTACATCAAACTTCAGTATTTTATATAAAAACTCCTCTCTATATAAAGCCATAATAATGAAACCATCAATAATAACGAATAGCTGGGCAATACATTGTGCGATAACTGCAATATACAGAAAAACGATGCTAGATAACAATATCAAATAGAACTGCTACGAAATAGATTACGTAGGTCAAATATGCATAGAGATTATTGCAAATTAGATAATCTTCAAACAGCAACGAACATTGCTAATGGATGAAGCATTATGAAGGTCGAGAAGATTTAGGAATAGGCGAATATTGGAGTGGACCGTGCGAGGTGAGCATTAGTCGTTTAAATGCTTGTTAACGAGGAGGTTTTGTCTGTGTTTAATCATCTCAATACGTGGATGTTTTTTATTGTCGTATTCGAAACCAGTGAACCAAGGGCACAAGTGATTCAGCAAAAAATCCCTCTTTCTCAGTGCGGCTTGATTTTTTTATACATTTCGCACCGCCCGTACGCTCCTCCTCCATTTCGATTTATTAATATTTAATGACCGGAATTCAGATGTTCAAACTTTATTCACCATACGACATATTGACTATGATGACTATTCGAAGACTATATTATTAATATGCATGATATGTGATGTCTTCCTATTTGGCATGGTTACATTTTTTCACGTTGTCTTCGTTGCAGTCACACATTTGTAGAGGCTTTCATTTTGTAAAGTTCAAGCTTTTCCTTCCCCTTTAACTCCACATCTATTTGTTCACTATTATACACAGTTGAAAGTCGTCAAAGAATCCAATGCTAAATCCATTACAAATTGCCAATTACTTTCATCCAATTTTAAAGTTAAAATCTCAGCTAATAGTCTCACCGTTTTGCTCTTTATTCATTCACTCTGATACTACTCTTTATTCTGATTCAACGTTATCCTTAATATAGTTAGCATAGTATTGTTGCTACATTGCTGTTACTGCATAAAACGATTTCCTTATTCACGTTTGAAGTTGAAAACGCTTAAGCATTATAACTGCGACAATATCCCACGATTAATGTTAAAACGATATAATCAAACATATTCATTCAAACTCACGTGAAACATTCTCAATCTGATAATAAAGGAATCATAAAAAAAAATCGTCACTTCTCAAGCAGGATGATAACGATAGTGTAGAGAATACTTAATTACAAATGCACATCAAGTATTACAAAAACGAGGTATGTTAATAGATTTTTTGTAATTTATAGAGATACAATTTTTGTTGCTAGAATAGTACTTTTCAAGAAAAGAACATGTGTAGTACTATCGACGAATTCTAAACCGAATGCTAGAGGAATCACTATAATCGTTTTTCCATGAAGCAAGTACTAGCAAAGTACAAGTGAAGGAAATCTGTCATTATACGAAAGGAGAAAACAGGTCTTTTAAGATGGAAACATTCCAAAAATCCTATCCATACATGACTGGTATGTTAAAGTAGACTATCAATTGCTTATGAAAGGAGTACAACAATATGGCAAATATGCTTCGTTCCCCCAATCAAGAAGATTACAAGATATTTCTGCTACAACTGAGTGAATGCTCGAAATTAGAAGACTGATGCTAGATCTACCTGTAATACATTTGACGCGGCTGGTAATCAGTGCCAACTGTAGGAGATCCTTGCAGGAGCATCGTTCTCTCATTTTAGGTTTCACTTTCCCATATACGTGTTCTTTTATTCAAATGCATAGTGGGTGTCTTAAAAAAATATCCTCTACTACATGGAGGATTTTTTCTATCTTCTACCAAAAAAACCCGTACTCTTTAGCGAATACATCTCTCCCATTCCACCCATTAACACACACCAATCAATAGATCGAAGATTTGAGCACCTCGATTGATACCATGCCCAGCATGATATAGCTCCTCCCATCGACCACTACCAATCTTGTGAGAAACTGCTAAGATGTTATCCCGCTGTAGTAACAGGTTGCCAATCGTCTTGATGATATTCAAGCCTGGTCCCTTTCTATTCCTTATCTTTCCTACGTATGATGAAATCCGGATAGTATTTAATCTCATCTCATAGATTTGTCTAGCATACACCTCCTCCATTCCGATAGTGCCGTATATTGTATTTTACTGCTTTTAACTAATCGTTATTGATTGTTATTATTTGTTATCGTGTTATTGTTGTGTTTGTGAAGGTTTAACTACCCAAGTTTGAGGTAGCAAGCCAACCACAACAAAACTATCGTTCTTCTCAATAACCGTACACATCAACTTCGCAATCATCTCCAAAGTCCCGCCCGGCATAATCACTCCTAGCAAAAAAAAGTCTATTCCTAATTACAACCACAATTTAAATTGTGGTTGTATCTAGATTTCGGGTTATCCCGTATTTATAAGCTTAACTGGATACAATGCCGATATTGGCTGACCAGCTCGTGCCCGTTGATGTGTGAGAATGTGGATAGATATCCATTTACTATAAGTGAAGCATTGAGTGGTTGTAGAAGGAGGGCCTCGGTAGTGTAATGGATCAGCACGGCAGACCGGATATCTGTAAGTGCGGGTTCGAGTCCCGCCTGAGGTTCCTAGTTTTACTGTCATTTCAGCTCAATCCCAGATATTCTATTCCTAATATTCTATTAAATAAAAACTGCTGAAAAGGGGTGCACCCGAGCCGGCACCTCCATTCCCTACTGCAACACCCCTCAATACTCACACATCCAACACGCACTTCTCACCTTTACGGTGCATTCACCTTCATGTCCCGTTTAACCAATTTGTTTCTTGCTACAAGCTTTGAGGCTAAGGCCAGGTTCATTGTCGGATAGTAAAAATAGCATTAAGAGGTGATGAAGTTTCCAATTCAGTGGGATGTAAAAATAGTAAGAATTCATGAAAAAAAGTCTATGTCACTCATAAAGACTGTTTTGTCCTTAATTAAAACAACATAACTACTATTTTCGCCAACATATGTAGCTATGCTCTACTCAAAAATTTCAGAATGCACTATATTTCACGTAACAGCCTTATAGAGAGCCAAGAACAGATCGATATAAGACGAAGAAGAAACAAATTTTATGTACGGTCAGAAGATACAGGAATTCTCCAAAAGGATCCCAATTCCTCTCTACCTACTCATCCTTATATTATCAGAAAATAGTTGATTTTATTAATGCATAACTCTTCGCTGCGCAACAAGTACAACTAAATATGTGTACAATAATTTATACAAGTGGTTCTTATTAGTCGAGCAACTCATCATCGCTTAATCGATTAATCAATAATTCACTAAGCTATACGAAACAGAAATTATAAGATACCAACAGTAAGAAAATAACGCCCACTTCAAATATATGCTAGTCTACAACAATGACGATCTCATAAAATCTCACTGCTGAAGGCTTTGTCTTACATCCATCCTTTATGATGTCGTCGACTCACACAAGATCCTGTATTCTCGTTTAGCCTAACCTTATTTTGTTTCTGACTGCAGTACTTAAAGTTAAACAGCCTTCAATTACTGTTAACTAACCAGTGCCGATTTCGCTCTACATGCAGTTTATTCACATAGTTCACAAATCGTTCGAACTTGATTTTGGTCGCACCAGATATAGGAAATTGATGTTACTGTTTTCATCGTTATAGAAAACGTCGCAATATTGATATCGGCAACAATACTTATCCAGTACCTTTATATGATGCAGAAATAAAATGGTGGCCCCAAGAATTTCAAACAAAAGCCTGATATTTCATTTTATTCTTTTTTTGCAAACTCTAACAGTAAATTATTCGTTTCGAAAGACTCCATATTCACAGTACTTGCTTTTCCATCGGATAATTACAATATAGCGATATATGTTATGAAAACTGAAAAAAACTGAAAAACAAGAAACTCATTTACTTTTGGAATTCATTTACTTTACCATATATCTCAGTATTCAATGTAAAAACATAATATATATAAAGGATAATAGTGAAGTCAACATAAATACCTGTCCCATAATAATCTATAAATAATCACCAAAATACCAAAAAAAAAAATAAATTTGAAGAGAATAGCATTATATTAATGAACAGGAACTTGTTTATGAGCTAGATACAAAAAGACTATACTTGACAATGCAGAGATCAAGAATATGACGTCAAACCACCGATGGTAGAAGTTGAACTGTAAATCGCCCAAAACTTCCGTGATGATTTTTCTTAAAGCAATGGAATAAATGAGTTTAATTCCAACATCACATGATAATACAACAAAATACCTATACTGATGGGGCATATTCATTCGCATGAGCAAAACACTTGAGACAAAATACATTCCCTATAAAAAATCATTGAGTTTGATTTAAGCGTTTAAGCCGAGCAGAATGAAATTTCTTGAATAAAAAAATATAAACAGTCCCACCATTATTTGAGCCAGTAGTAAAACTATTATATTCGAAGACTTTGAACTAGAAATCGCTAAGAAGAATTTCGTTAATGTAATAAGTAATCCTCGAATTGATGTGACGGCAATAACACCAACAAGAAGAAACGAAATGTGTTGGGACCAAAATCGAACCTGAAAAAATAATTGAGCAAACCCGATTGTTGGGAATAAATCCATACTCCATGCAAAACGGCTTATCATAAAGGTTTTTGACTACCATCCATTTAACAACATACACATTGATGTTCAATTATACGCTTGTATTTCTCTTTTCTTCTATAATAAAAACTTCAATCACAAATAGTAGTCTGCTTAGAGCTTCCTCATGTTAACTTCAAAAAGTAAACTCATAAAAAATGACGCTATACAGATGATTAAGCTTTCTGGTGTCACTGTCCTATTTTACTTGATGTTGAGGAAGTCTCATAATATGATACGCTAATATGTTGCGATTCTCTATCACGTGTATCTATTTAGATGGAATTTCCGTCTTATATTGTCTCAGGGGTTGAAAATGGAAACTCGTAACATTTTTCTTTCAGCACGTCAGTATACATAAGTACGAAAGGCATTCGTTTAATGCATAAAATTTTTTATATTTTAAATCTGTCAACAGTGTATATTTATAGGCTTCTGGTTAAAAACCTATAAATTTGAAACACGAAAATTGATCAAATATAAGCATTTCATTCAAATAGTTTTTCATTTCACAAAACTAAAGGCACATTTTGTGCTAGGGAGTAAGTTTTAATTAGCTCTTATAACAATTCGTTGAACATTATGAATCAATAGTTTGTGATTCTTTTATTTTTGCTTGCGACACTTTCCAGCAAAGAAAAAAATTGTAACGTAAACCTACATCCAAATCAATTCCAATTAAATTCACTCCAATTTCTATTCCTTTTGTCACGGGATCTACTCTACCAACGCGATCAAAAACAATATTAACGGTACATATGAGTATTTTCCATATGCAATAGATAGAAAAAAAGTGACCAAGAATATTGAAATACTTTCCCATCAGTGTTTTGCTATATTCAATGCGTTCCTATAAAAAATACCTTTTTCAAGATCAATGTTGAAAGAAAAAAATGAAAAACGGTAACAGCAACGGATACCTTCATATTGCGTAACTCCACGACTTCTAAGAAAAGGTAGCGGCTAAGTTCATTCAACGGCAAAATTTCCTCGTTAAGCTGTCTGTGGAACGAAAAAGACATCGACTACCATATATGTAACATTGTCAATAATGATTTCTCAAAATGATCGAGTTAGAACAAACAATGATCACATTTGACTCGAACCAGGTGTAAAGCAATGAATACAATTAACTAACCGTACTTGATCACCTGGTGTACCTCCAGAAGTAGTACTGGACATTGTCCCCCAAATTCTATGAAGTAAACTTGTTTGTTCATCTTTCCCTTAAACTACTTTGTAAACTTCACTCCCATTCTAAGTTCTCAGAAAATCAAATCAAAAATTACCAGTATGTTTGTCAACCAGTGCTAGTGCAAAATTTCGATTAATTTAATTTCATTAATGTGCAATATTGGGGGTGCGTAGGGCAGTGTTGGAGATATTACATTGATACGCAAGTGCAAATCAGGCACGCGACCGCTCCCCAAGTCTACCAATCCCACCAATCCTTCCAGGGTCAGAAAATCGCTACCAAAGGAATTTCGGTAACGTTCGCAGCCACGACTTCCTGAAGCGTATTCAACTCAAGTTACTATAGATCAGTCACGTATTCGACCACCTTCATGTTTTCACATTGAACGCGAGTACATGGATGTAAACGACTACAGTGACTGGTCAACGCCGACACAAGTCAGAAAAGATCTAGGTGCTTTCCTGTTTTAATCTAGACATGAAAAGAAGATCTGTGACTCAACTACTGCAAAACTAACAGATATAGAAGAGTTGGTATACACAAATTTCATGTTTTAAGCAAACGTTCAGAAATCAATATGAGCATGATATATGTCAGTACAGCACAAACGATTCTCAACGCTCCTTGAGCCCACCACACACATTAATCATCAAATTCTATTCTATGGAATTAATTGTTAAGAATCGTCTATGTTTAAAATCGACTTGTTAGTCACGATACAATCGCACGTTCTTTTATATTCCTACTTCGCACGACAAAAGCTATGGTGCTATCTTAGTCTATTATAGTTATTGAATTGCACTGTTTGTTAGTATATGATTACAATTAACGTAGATAGTCGATGAAATACATTAGATATTCAGGAATACATAGCGTGGTATAAGAATATAACCAGATTTCTAACATTCTGCAAAGTCTGTTGTCAATATTATAACAAAAGATTAACAGGGAAAAGTCATATGTCAAAATACTATGTGGTTTTTAATCTATTCATTGGGCTAGGTAAACAAATGATTACAAAGCAAGGAGTTTTGAACCACAACCGGTAAACAATCTATTCTAACATTGTGAACGGCGTGACTTCGATCTCAAATCAAAGGTAAGAAGTCATTGTTCAACACACCAGTGACATCAGAAAGAATTTCTTGAAAATTTTAGGAGGACAATATTAATGAAACGAAAGAGAAAATACAATTGCCTCAGCTTGAATATTTACGGGCAATGTGATATTTCGGAGTCATATGACAAACTGAAACGAATACTTTATTTACTAAGCGAACTCATTTCTCAGAAATAATTCTGTTCGGAGCTATTTCATGTTAGTGAAAGTGAGAAGGCTAAACCTCTTGAGAATGCACTTAGTGCCAGCTCTCTTTCGTAGTGCGCCACACGACGCTTTTTCATAACAATCATTTCCATGGTCTGCATCAGTTTTCGTTCCATTTGTGAAATAGCTAGCTGATCTACCTAGAGCGATAGTAAATCTGAATAAGCAGTAGAAAAAACTATAACACTAGTCAGTTATTTTTTCAGAGTTGTACTAAGCAAAGATGTTTTTTTAGGAAAAACTGATTTTATTGAGAGTAAAACCCTCAACTAATTGTTAAACATAAAACAACTCTCAAAATTTTAGAACTTCTATAAGGATCAAAAATAAGTTGGAAGGAGCTGACGATTTCGAAAAATGGTTGGAAAAAAATAACTTCGTCAGAAACAAACAACAATAGGCCGCATTCTCAAGATACTATAGTGTATTTTCAAAATCTCATGCAAAAGCTCATTTAAATGTTCTGTGGGTTTGGAAATCATAGTAAGATATGAAAAATTACAGAGTTTCTGTATTGTCTTTTCAATAAAACACCGTTTACCAACCTCGAGTATTGTTAAACAAAATTAAAGTCATCATAAGCTAAGTATTTACCAACGTGGCATTTAATAAAAGTGTGATAAATAATGACTTGTGTAAAACACTGCAATGCCTTGAAAAGGAATAATCGCACTCAATTGCTATAGTCAAATAAAGTAATATCAAATTATGTAATGAACAAAAATGGGTTTGAATTAATAAACAGTCAATATAGTATATAATGCAAATGTAAACGAGGTGAAATATTTATATATTCAGAATAGTGAAAATTAATGTTTGAAACTCATGTAGAACTCATGTCGAGCTCTGAGCTCATATGTAATAGCAATAGTCGTATATAAAACAGTAATCCGTAGACTAAACACCCGTTTGTAATACCTTTCGCATAAATACAGTCATGTAAACATATGGAGCATTCACAGCTCCAAATCCAGACAATATCGCCATTACTGTAACACCAATAACACCTATTCGTGAAATAGCTTGTTCAATGGTAAATATTCCTGAAAAACCTACACATAATAATACGTGTTTAATAATATACACTGCAATACGTGCGCAATATATACACAAATTACCAAAAATATTATTAGAAAAGTGCTTTAAATCATTGAACTACTTCATAAAAAAGGACTAACCGTGTTTAGCACTAAGAATTGGGAAAGGATCACCAAGCTTCCAAAAGAAATAAATGAATATAATCCAAAGCATGCTGGACAACAAAGTTAAGTATTTTCGCCGTACTGGAAACTCCATATGTTCGTATTATGATTTCATGAATCCAAAATAAAAGACTTAAAACTTACTAAACCATAAACTTTTCAAAAGAGTATATGCAACGTAAAGCGGGAGGGCTACAACAAGAATGACCAAAATGCAGGACAAGCACAACCTCCAAGAAGCAAACCTGGATCTGTGCATATTTCGACATATACTATTGCATTTGATTTCATGGATATACAGATATATTTATTTGCTCTCTCTCTCTCTCTCTCTCTCTCTCTATATATATATATATATATATATATA
>KN716567.1:57660-75666 GCA_000816705.1 Dictyocaulus viviparus
ATGTATATATATATATATATACATATATATATATATACATATGGAGGCGCAGCAGCGCAATTGTGGAGCTGTCTCGGTGATACGCCATCCCGGAAAAGGTTTGCGACCCACCCAAAAGCCAAATAACTCAGCCATCCATCCGGGATACGTGAAAAATCTGGGTGAGATAGCTAACCATGGACCTCCTTCATTGAGAGATGTCGAGCCGGTTAGGCGTGAGGCTACGTTGCGCAGCCCCATATGACACATAGCTGGGGTCACTCGCGGGCCAAACGTGTATTTACCTTGAGTCGTGGGTGGATTCAAGAAATAGGCTTCTTGATTTAGCTGTGTGGGTCGATTTATACGTTCTGCATGCACATAGATACATCTATATACTTGTACGTACTTGTACATCGTTGATTACGGATTGTATCCTGCCCGTTGATTCGACCGAAAGCTCGCAATCGACTAGGAAGCATAGGTGAGCTGGATAGGGGTACCCTCAAATAAATAAATTCCAGTCCACTGATCAGAATAAATTGGAAAGCAACGCATGACAAAAAATTTGTAGCCATCACGGAATGGCTCTGCAAGCTAGCTATGAGAACAATGCAAAACACAGTTGAAAAATGGTCGCTTTTTAATGACCTCGAAAAAGCTCCCGGTACGAAAGAGTACGGAGAAGCTGCCAAAATTCCAAGCTCAAAATAGGCTACTTAAACGTGAAAGCACTAAGATGAGGAACTTCACATACTTCGCATGAAGGATTGCATCGGAAACCTTTATGGACTCGAGATACTCGAGTTGGTAAACAGTGTTTTATAGAAAAGATAATACAACACAGAAACAGGCTAACGCTTCGGCAGAATCGCCTTCTTCAGAGATCAAAAAAGTCTATTTCAATTATTTAAGACTTTAGATTAGGGTTTTCTTCTGCAGGGTTAACGATATTGTTTGATTGAATAGACCACACAATTTACATAGACTTTTTTAGGCTCTGAAAAAGGTGATTCTGCCAAAACGCTAGCCTGTTTCTATGTTGTATTGCCTTTTCAATAAAACAATGTTTACCAACCTTGAGTATGGCTAAACAACGTTACAGTCAATATATTTAACTTACAAATGCCGAGGTTGAAAGATAGCCGATCTTGGAAGATTGAAAATACCATACTTTCCACAAAGTTATTGTTGGCGATTTTAATGCTAAAATGGGCCGTAGAAAAACGCCTAAAGAACGTCACATTGGAACCGACGGGCTCGAATGGAATTAGCAGGAAGAAAGGCTACCAGAGTTTATCATGACGAGCAAGTTAGTAATAATAACAGCATGTATGGTTATTCACAATTCCAGAAGCCTTTATCCCTACGATGGACTTAAGTGCTTAATAAAAAATACCATAACGAAATAGAGCACATCATAGTAAATAAAAGGTTTGCTTAACGGATGCCGCAACTATCCCAAGGTTCTATACGGGACACGACCATCGGTTCGGTTCTACGCTAAACTTTTCTTCACAAATGAAAGAGTGAGCAGGCAATCACTAACTAACGCCCAAACTTGCAAAACGCTGCAGAGAAGCGTTAGAAAAAGATCTCGAAGAGAGAAGATTAGAAGTAATCAATGAAGTAGCTGAGGCTGGCAAAAACATTCGTAACGCCCGCCGATGCTTCACAAATCATAAGACGAAGACGACAGATCTCCGATGCCTGGACGGAATACTTCTTCCAGAAAGGCATTTACGAAAATAATCCAGGATTACTACTCCTATCTCTTCGGTAACCAAATTTCTTTATCTTCATGTAAAGAAAAGAAAGACAACTATGTTCTCCCAAATGCTCCGTTTCGAAATCCGGTTGGCAACTTGGTCGGTAACAAATCGTACAGCTGTCGGGCCAAACAGGATTATACCAGAACATCAAATCTACCACCAGTTCTCATTAAAACGCTGATTTGACTCCTCATACGCAACCTGTCAGGTCCACTCGACCCAGCCGATGATAAACGGGAATCCAGGTGATCTAGGAAGCTAAAAAGCATTGATTTGGTGGAGTGGTTATCTGAAGTTACTGTAACCAAGCCAACATCCGATAATCTTTACGATATCGTGTTGATCACGAATCGAGACGCACATCGTAACAGGGACTAATTAATGTCAAAGCTGATCATATGTTATCTTATTTACATATGTATGTATATAAACTACAAATAGGTAATCGCAGGACTAAGTTTTAGGACACTAGAAGGCAGATATGGAGTGATTTTCGGAACTACATGAATTCGCTGCGTTAAATCATACTTTCCGAATGACCACGATTCATTTATGTGTGCCGCCAGGCATTTGCCCCTACGACGAGACAAATTTGAGAGCGTCGATTGGGGAACATGCAAACTGCGTGCCATCGAGCGAGGGGGACGTGTATGTAAGGCAACAAGGAACAATAACCAGTAAATGCTTTAAGTTCAATACATTAAAACAAATGCCGATCATTAGCAATATCAGCACCCATCCCCAAATTAACCATGGCACGGTGAAGTCGAGTTAAACGAATACAAGAAATTTACTGAGATGTCAGAGCAAAACTAGGATGCTTAAGTATTAAAAGACAGAGATGACGATTCCTAAACACAACTTGTCAGCTGTGGCCTCAGAAACCTACACTGAATACTCTTCGATATAAGACAAGAAGTCTAAGTACAACATCGCCGGAAAACGAGGTGTTAGCGGCGTTGATGACCCGTTAAATCGCAGGTGGTCATGATAACGATTCTTCTGAGCAACAAGCCCTCGGTATCGATTAAGATAGAAAAAATCTAGTCCATTACGGGCTTTCGTGACCAATACATTTCCAACACGACTCTTAACACTCAGCAAACAAGGCTGTTTTAATACTCCATAAAACATCAAGCTAAAACAGCGAAACTGATTTTAAAAATTTTATTTTATTTTTGAATGACATTATATTGTCCATAGTTGTCGCCATTTCAGCATAACCATGGACAATATAATATCATTGCAAAATGAAATAAAATTACGAATATGTCTAAAATTTTGGGTTAACTGGATGCAATGCCGATATCGGCTCACCAGATCGTACCCGTGTTAGTGGGCGAGTGCTGATAATGGTACCCACTTACTATAAGTGAAGCATTGAGTGGTCGTAGAGCAAGGGCCTCAGTACTGTAATGGATTACAGAGCACGGCAGACCGGATATCTGTAAGTGCGGGTTCCAATCCTGCCTGAGGTTCCAAGTTTTGCGGCCATCTCAGCACAACTATGGACAATATAATATCATTTTAGTTGATGCATTGACTTGAGATAACCACAATTCACCAGATTAGTGCTGTTTATCTACTCAAAGGTATCCGCTACAAATTTACCGATCTCCGGAATGGCGAGCTCGCTGGACCACGAGTTGGCTTCTGCTTGCGTTTAAATGTGACACCTCCATCACTTCGCCCCATGTATATGTATATATACATTCATATATGTACATAAATAAATATAAATCTTTATTGCAAAAGATGAGCATATTTTGAGGATGCTCTATTGTCTTATTTGCTCAATTCAGTATTTGACACTTTTGCATGAAAGCAGAGCAAACACAGATGATGAAAACGTTTGAGGAATGTCATACCTATTATGCACTTCATAGTTCTTGAAAAGCTGCTTCATAAAAAATAACCACCCGCAAACAAAAAATATTACCTGAAAGTGGTGAATAGTTTCACAACATTTTCACTAATGATAATAACAATATTGCAATGTACCTGTGAAATAACCATCACACTTACATCCCAAGCAGACATTTTCTACAGCTTGTGAACTATCATACAGTGTGACAAATGTGTAGAAGTATTCCTTTACGCCCTAATGAAAGCGATAACATATAATAAGCATGCATTCATTTCTGATTATGAGTCAACTATCCAGATGCACAAATACATACAGTCCATAGAAATAAACGACCTAATCATCCAGAAGGGCAAATATTTAGAACTTACTAAATTTAGATGGACGATGCCGTGATAACGGTATTCTTCCATGGGAACAATCATTTCTCATTAATAATTATTGAGGTATTGGAGTTCTACCAATAAAACTCACGAGAAAAAAACAAAAAAAAGGAAGAGAAATGTGTTGTACGCGCTCTATAACAATGTAATACAATAATTTTTTTTGAAGCACCACTGAAATAACATGAAATGCAACGAACTATAGACATGCAGTGAACCTGATCTAATTAGAGCCATGTTGAATTCTAAAAATAACATCAACAATATAACAATCACATGTGGTTGAAACAACCAGTTTCCTGGATAAATAAAATATGACTAAATAACAGCAAAGTGAAATGCACTTGAAAGATCCCCTACACCGTAATATTATGAAAGAAATTTACTACTAGGTAATCACAGGATGAGAATCATATAGATGAAGAATGTTACAATTTCAGCTAATATGAGTGAAGCTCGAATTTTTTCACCACTTCGAATAAAACTGTATACGGTAAGTCTGTATAATATAGTGTTTAATACCACTGTGAACTCATTCATAAAAAAATAACCATTGTAGTTAAGGCAACCCTTTTTCTATTCGGAAGGTCTCATGATAAATGACTGCCACAAGCTTGAAGACCACTATTTTCTGTTACTGGTTCGACATTATCCATTGGAAACAGCACCTATAGAACACAATTCTAAAATAGGAAAAAGGCAATAATAGAAATTTTTTACTTTATTTTCCTTCAACGTAGTATTAAAATAAGAACCAGAACTTCTTGATGAATTCCCAGATAGTACCGGATTTTCTCCTTGAAGTATAACCTCAAAAAGGAGAGTTTACACACAGCAGGACTATTCCTATACTCAAGCAAAACCTACGTCTTTAGAAAAATATCTCTTCATTTCGATACCTTCACTGGTTTCCTCCATTTCGCCATCATCACTATCCATGTTGATATTCTACAGAAAAAAAGGACATCAGCATGAAATAATACCAGATAAATAACATATTATCACTTCAATCAATTCCAATAACTTCGTATGAACAGGAATAGAAAAATGCACTCAGGAGCTACAACTCCCCACCTTAAAAAATATTGGTGGAGGAATATAGCTTAATAAAAGGGTGAAGTCTTTAAGTTTTTTTTAAATAAAAGTTTTTCAATACTTAGTAAAAAACCATAACAGGGTAATGAGAAAACTGCCCGCCTGGCAATAAAAGCGTATTTACCTCGCTAATCGTATTACGACCACAGCTGATATCTTGCAAGTGACCTCTCCTTACACTATTCAAGGGACTTTCCGAGTTCTTTTCAATATCCCCGTAAGATTGATGTGGTAGCGGACCATTCAAACCTTCCACTAGAGTTATTGTTTCGTACCTGGTGAAAAAAATTGTCTAAACGACGCTTTTTACATTAAAATCTTCAAACAATGGTAAAGTTGATAATACGGTACCCAAGATTACGAGTCTGTCGTCTGGCACGAAGTTGTATTAGTGCTCGAAAGGGCGACCGACAAATCGGACAGTTATTCAACTAAAATTGCACCAAATAAGGAACATATTTGCCTTAACCCACAAGAACGTATAATGGCGCTAGCAGATGCCCTATCGTTACTTGAACGGCCCGTCTAATCACCTAGACATGGTAGGCCTAGCCTTTCATTCATCCGTGGCTTGTTTTTTCGTATAGGAAGTAAGACCGATGGCGTGATGAAGTTTGGTCACTTTAAGTCATTGTATAGGTCCGAATTGGGCTACAAAGCTTTGCCTCGTCCTTCGGCGGACATATTCATCGACTACCACTTCTATGATATCAACAATATCCTATAGAAAAATGCATGCACAACCAATGGGACGTAGGAAATGCTGTTGACAGCTTCGCACAAATCCCAGAACAGCAATTTTATGCTACTTTTCAACGTTAAAAATGTGTTGCATTTTCGTTCACTAGTTGAGTTTAATTATCTGAGTTTAGTTATAATGAACCGGCGCACTCGATACTTGTGAGGAATATGGTATGAGAAAAAGATGAAAAGTTCGAAATGTCATGAAATTTTTGATTTCTCCAGCAAAAACATGTCTACGCGCAAAAACAGAAATAAAAATTATACAAAGGTTGTAAAAAAGAAAACCACCATATATTTACGTTGTAATACCTTATATCTCAATGTATCCGCACAATTATTACAAATACAAAGATGACGACATGGCAGTATCACTGTATCACGAATGTCACTCATACATATAATGCATTCCAATCCGCACTCATCTGAACCATCTGTACATACTTCCTTGTTTTCAATTCCAAATATCTCCTAAAACTATTTCATTTAAAAGATTTATGTGGTAATTTAAAAAAGAAAACAAGATGATGAGCCGTGTAATCCAAATGTCAAGAATTAAACCTGTAGCAGGTAAACGACACCATCACAAGCAATTTTTTGCCGGAGAGGTTTCAAAATGAAAGCATGACTACTATCAGTAGCAACCTAGAACAAATAAGCGATGAGTTCCAACAGGAAACGAACTATAAAAATATTTAAAGGAATAAACGATGCATAAAAGACGAATCATTTCAAGCTCACGTCAACAGTGCACATTGTACTTTGCATTTGCACTCGATCAAAACCATCAGTTTGAATGATGATTACAATAGGAAAGTAAAGTCCTTCAGAATACGTTAGCTGTAGAACAGAAACAGTGCAACAAAAATAAATGAAACACCATTCCTGCTTCATGTTTAAGACCTACATCGGCTATTTTCCATTTTGATGAATCAAAAATGAAGTTATTGAATATTTGGTCAGAACCACTGTCAAAATGATACAGATCCGAGCAAGAAACTCGCTTATTTCGGTATGCTATTCTAAAAATTAATATGAGAGAACGAATTAAAAAGAAATAGTGTTCACGCACTGAATTTCACCATCTTGATAGAGTTCCCTCGCATTAAAATGTATTTGAACGAAGCAAGAACAATCAGCGTCTAAAGTAAACTCTAAACGATATAACGTTGAGTCATTTTCTGTTCCGTCGCTTCCTCTTATTCTGAAAGAATCAGCTCAGTGTAGATTTTAAGGGCTAACTACTCAAATAAGCAGGAACATACAACAATAAAGATTAATTTTTTACGAATTAAAATGCAAATTCTCAAGATCAAAAAAATTGATGAAAAGCGCAATTAATGACAAGAAATTTGCACAACAGAAAAAATATATCATAGTTTCATAAAAGTTGAACAATTATAATTCACCTGACTAATTTCACCGACTCCTTCCTCACATTAACTAGTAAATGGAGTGGGCGAACTTCATCACTGCCTAGAGGTGAGGCGTATGGAAACTACAATAACTAATTACTTATTTTCAAATTACAGTCTCTCGGAATTTCTTATAAAGACCACTTCGGAATTACCAGATAGGTCCTTAAATATAAAAACTGAGCAGATCTAACTTATGAATCAGAAGGATATTTCGAAAAATTTGCTCAAAAATTGAAAAAGTAGCAACGGACCGGAACTGATCGGCATCCTAACAGGTCTAGATCACTGTTTTCCCCGAATAAGAAAGCTTCTGGTTTAGCCATATCAAACCGACCTCCACACATCAAAAAATGAGATCCGAAAAACGAACCTGTGACCCCAATTAGAAACACAAACTTCGAATAAGCTTGAAACGCTGAACTCCTACAGAAAATATATACAAGGTTAGTAAGTAATATTACATACCCGTTGAATTAGTGAATGTCAACTGTTCAGGATCTTCATCGTTGTTTGTACGACGATTTGCAACCTGCGTGATGAACATTCCGAAATATCGACTAATGAATTGGCCCATATGAGAGCCCTAAAAAGCTTGTGCAAAACATTTCTGGACCACTAGATACGACCTCATAACAAGACGAAAAATGAATTAGGTGCAAAAATTGCAAAACTTAAGTAAAACTAGAGTTAAACACTAGTGCTGTAACGTCAGCAATGTCACCGCAATTCTAACATTTATATATGGTAGATTCGAGCACAATAATTGTATTAATCCTGTAATTATCGACCGATATGAAATAATATGCGAACAGTCAGGTCTTTGACAAAAGAAGAGTGAAGTGGTTCAGGTTATCAGCAACTATGACGTACTAGGAGTCTGAAAATAAGATAGGTTGTCGAATTGCACATTTCAAAAGCAATTAACTGATCACAGTAAATTATTTTTCAATCGATTTTACGACAATGAAATCCTCTAGCGAAACAAAGGGACGTGGTGGTGACTGTTGTACTTTGCACTATGCACCCATCTTTATGGGACTCATGTAAAGCCATTGCAACGTTTCATTTGCTTCCATTCGGTATATTTGGTCTTAATTTCCACTTAATTTGTAATTTACGAATATGTGGTTTATTTATGCATGTAAATACAGACTGTACATAAATTACAATTTAGCCTATGATAAGGACTTATACCGTTTGCTAATTATAGAATATTATTTCAGATTTTGTAGAACAATCAATTTTTATATTATTTTACGTGTTTAATGACGAGTTTTCCAACATGGCTATGTCCAATCTTTTGAAAAGTATTATACGTTGTGTTTTTAATATTTTCACGTCATTGAAGTCAAGGACTGTGATTATTAACACATCAAGTCTAATTGCGATGTTCTCGATTACTTAAAATAATATTTTAACGCCGTTTGATTTAGCTTCAAGTCTATTCAATGTCAGTATCTCACAGTTTACTACATTTAAAAGCTAGTTTTTAGACATGAAAGCTGTGTATTCCATTTTAATTACTGTAGCATCATTTCAATGAATTAATAAAAAGAACCATAGATGCTCAAAGAAGTCATTTGATCTGCAGTTTATTGGAGCAAACCTATTTATATCATCCCAACGCCATAATTATAAGCACAAAACCTTTATGAGAACACTGTCGTAGTCATTTAGTTCGTGTAAAGTGTACTGATACATAAATATTTAAAATACTAGAGCAATTTACCGTGACTCCCATAGGCAGACTCCAGAGCATGCACTAGTAAAACTTCCATTTCTCCGTACAGCGAGCAAGATTCGTTTCTCCCTCAATGGATCCGTTTCGTTCTAGGTATTCGTTGAGCATAATAATTCATTTAATTTCATTTTATCACCATCCACTTTTTAATCTTTGTGTTCCTCATCTTCTTCGTTATTACCTGGATGCTCTTGTGTGTTCCTGTAAACGCTTGTTTCTTTTTGCTAAGCTATGCAATGTGCTCATCAGAGTGACTTCACAATCTAAGTGCACAAAGCTTGACTATTCCGATACATTATATTCGATAACTGTAGATGAGGCTTTAAAACTCATGTGCATTTTTGTACTTGGATTCTGCTGGCGTATATTTCTGTGCTTCAACGAATTCAAATGTACGACTTATAAGATACGAACAGCTCTTTTGGCATGGGTGCGGACTTAAATCTGTGTAAACCACCGGTTCAAGAATGCGTCTTACTGCGGCTCTGTCTACCACTATGCTTTTCATATTACTCACCGCATCAAAGAGATTGCCTATTGTTTTCGCTTGGGAGGCGATTGGGAGTGTTTAGCAGAAGCATTTCCATTGAAACAAAATTGGCAAATATTCGTTAATTTTTCAACGTTCTATTACTTGTTGTTCTAACGACATTGTTGTATAGGTGGTATACCTGCACAAAGGAATTTCTTGGATGGTCCGTTTTCTTGTTGTGCGCGCCCCAACACATCTTTCATGCATCTCTCCTTCTCGCGATTAAAGTCCATAGTGGTGGTCCACTGCGTCTTGAGTGTTTCTAATAAATACGGTGATCTGTAATTTAACGGCAATTGGAAATATAGCTGTTTAAATCTTTCTAGTAATGCGTAGAAAAGTGGAAGATCAAACTGCACATGGGAATTACATTCCGAAATCGACTCGTTGGAGATTGTAACCAGTTAAATGCTATCCATTACGGCTATGTATTCCATAGTGTGGGATATGTTATGGTTCTCTGTTGTGTAACAGATGTTGGAGTCACATTGTATAGTAGTAAGAGGGCAATAGTGATATGCAGGCCCGAATTGGTAAATGCAGTTTTACGGGCAGTACCACGTCATCCAAGCTCGTCATCACTCCGGCGTCGGTGAATTGATACCAGATAAATTTGGATAAGATGAGCAGCACAGATTTGATAAAAGTAGTCAACTCAAGTCATTGTATGGACCACACTCACATTATATTTCCTCTAAGATATCACATTGAACATTAATGGCTAGATGAATCCACAACGGATTGATTAACGTCAAATCTTATATTTATTCTAGCACTTTGCAGTGTAGCCTAAATGCCGGGTATTAGTAGCTAATCCATTATGGGATACATCTAGCCATTAATGTTCAATGTGATATCTTAGTATTATTATTATTATCAGATCTTGGCTGCACTCCAGGCCTACCAATCCCTCCGGGGTCGGTAAATAGATACCAGAGAAATCTGAATAAGATAAACTTGCACTGACTTGTTGACGAGTGGTCAACTCAAGTCATTGTATAGACCAGGTACGCATTCAACCACCTCCACGATAACACGTTGAACACGAATGTGTTGGTGCATCCCACCACAAGGGATTGGTAAACGTGCGTAAACAATTTTGTTTGTGATGAACTAACCTTAATAAGATATCAGCGATGGTTCGAATACATATATATATAACGTATGTACGTATATATATATATACGACAAATATTCTGTGGTGGCTTACATCATTTACGCTCTGTATAATAATCAATCATTCTAATACTTATGCTCCTCTTATATTGTTATTATGCTGAGGAAAATATTGAGACAGGTTGTTATAGGAATGTTCAAACTGCTGACAAATCGCCTGCGTTATGGATGCTTGGCGCTTCGACATTCGGGCACATTAATCAAACAAAAGGCAGGATTGGAGGTATATGAAGCATCGACTCATGTATACCATATCAAGCTCAATCGACCACATTGTCGAAACACTTTCACATTGGAACTTTGGAAGTGGGTCTTAATATTTGTTGTTTTGCATTCAAATTATTATTGAGCAGTGGTACTACAACCAATCACTTCTTCCTTACATTTTTTCGTAATAATTTGCGCTTCATTCTAACAACTTTAAGATTTAACAAGGTATTACGAATAGCCAGTTAGAGTTGCAGTTTTAGTTTTTCTTTCCATTAAAATCTCAAACTTGAGCTTTATGTCAAACTTCTAATGATAACTCTCACCTTAACTGCTGGTCCTAAGGAATATGGAGCTTATCTTTGGAGAGCTGTCCGATGATCCAAATTGTCGTTCAATAGTCATTTCTGGGATTGGCAAATCGTTTTGCGCAGGAATAGATCTGCAACAAGGTATGCGGGTTAGTTGTGTACCTATTTTCAATAAAGTGGATGTTGGAAACTTACACCAAGCTTTCCTCCTTTATTGGTTAAGAAGATTTATTATATTATAACGGCGTCTGAGGCAAAACAAGCAATCTATTTCATTAATATGTAGTTTTCTATATTATTACGGGGTTCAATTGGCGCAGTGATATGTGAGGCCAAAATGACGCTGGACTGATGCAGTGTACGCTGATTTGACTGCGACTGTGAGTCTAATCAGGGCTTCCTTCCTTCACTGGTATGTGAATTGATAACAGAGTAATCTGAGAGGTAAGCAGCACTGTTTTGGCAACAGACTGTTCCCCTCATGTCATTGTGTAGACCACTTCCATTCGCACGCTTTTTACCACAATATCAAAACAAGGAATGCGTCGCGTATCTCCTCAGGGGGGTAGATTACGCCATTGCTTATCCTTTTATTCATTGCCTATCCTTTTATATCTTATAACATCGTATTCGTATTTGGTGAGCAGTAGCATTTACTGGTCACTAGGTGATGCATAGCACAGTGGCGAATATGCCACAGTGGGACGCAGGCCTGAGTTAGTATATAAAAATTTGCGGCAGCTTTCCAAGACTGCCACACTCGCCATTCCATCGGAGTCGGTAAATTGGAACCAGGGAAATCTGAGTAGGATTAGTAGCATTGATTTAACAATGAGTGGTCGACTCAAGTCATTGTATAGACTAGGCTCGCATTCAATGACCTCCATTTTGTCATGTTGAATACGAATTCGTAAACGCTGCTTGAAAGTTCGTACCAGAATTTGCTGTCATTATAACTGATACTCGTTTTTTTACTTCCTTATCTTTACTCATCCAGTTTATATTTATAGGATCTTACGGAAGTATTGATGAACGACAAAGTTGACATTGGAAGGAAAGGGCGCGCTCTCAGAAATATAATCACAATATGTCAAGATGGGTTTTCGGCAATAGAGGTTAATAGGCAGCCTTAAACAATATATGTTACTTACATAACTTTTTGAGCTAAAATATTAGATGGAAGTACTTTTTTATTCCAGAAATGTCCAAAACCAGTTATTGCGGCGATTCACTCTCATTGCTTAGGAGCAGGTATCGATCTGGTTACAGCCTGTGATATTCGTTACGCTAGCAGCGACTCCATATTCAGCATAAAGGTGAATGTGTAGTGTGCGTATTTAAGCAATAACTTCAATACAAAAAGTACGAGAAAGAAGAAATGAAAAATATTCCCGGCTGCAACAACATACCAACAAGGATTTATCTACTCACTTGGTTGGACTTCATTTTATTTTCCATTTTGTAGAATGTTCTTCAGAAAAGATAATGAAGGAAGAGCGCTGGAAGATGTACCAAGCATTTATCTATTCTTTATAATATCGTATTTTGAATACCAATAATGCATACATTGGTTTGAAATGGCCAATCACCAACCGAGTTCTTCCAAAATCGTTCTGAAATTGTTTCACCTACCTTCTGAGGAATAGAAGATTTGATTCGCCAAGGGTGAGCTTGAATCTGCGCTTATTAGTTTGAGGCTGCACATTAATGCGATTCTCCCTACCATGGTGCTGCTTGACCTCTTTTGACTGTGTCTTTGTTCTAATATTCTTTGTTGCCAATCAGGAGGTAAAAATATTCTTCCTGGTGCTTTTTCCTAACACCGTCCGATTCTAGATATGCTTGAGTTTCATTTCAATTGTAATTCATAAATGGAAAAACAAAACGCACATTACAAACATGTGCTGTTTTATTATCTTTGAAAAAATTCCAACGCATTGCCAACATACAAGAATCTATATGTTATATATTAAAATGAAACAATAGAAGAGAAGCAGATTTAAATTGATTTGCTAGTTTTCGTTCTGATGGTTCACTCAGAAATGCACAACGATTTACCTCTTCAATTGATATGTATGATAGTCCGATATCAAGGATCCAGATAGTCACAACAAAACATGTAATGTTGATGAGAATATCATTTTATCCGTATGCTTTCAAAGAATGATAGACCACTTGTTTATGTTGCCTATGTTAAGAAGCTCAGTTAGTTGAAATTTCATCCGCTAAAGGAAATACGTATGACGCACTATATGAGCATCTGCTTATGCAGCAAAAATGACCCATTATGCGAGTTTACTGGCGACGTAAACTACATAACGTTTAACATAACTTTTGTACATAGTGAGAAATTATCCATAAAACAGTGTGTTATGATGGAAGTATTTATGCAACTTGTAATGTTATAATGTCAATGAAATTTTTTACTTGTAAAAAGAAGTAATTTTGCTTCAGCCTTATGGGATTAATAACTTAATAATACATACAAGAAATGATATCAGAATAAATATTTTTATAAATGAGATGATGTGCTTAGTATACAATCTAAATGGGATGCATAAACTATTCAACGTTATAGTTCATTGAGCTCAATTTTTTCTCTAAAGTATTTTGCGGTACCTAAATTTTATCGATCCAGTGCTCCGCCGATAACTACTAGTTGAAATGGAAAACTTGGTTCCCAAAACGCAGGTTTTTACAGGGATTTCATTTCTCTTGATTATGTAGAGCTACCCTAGGGCTATACAACGGTATATGATTGATAAGTTGTGTTACTATTCCATCAATTGTTAATTGATTCCCTCCAACTTTAATAATGTGTTTACTAAGTAGTGGATGTTGTCTGAGCGATACTGGGTATATCAATTGAACCGTTGTAAATTATATGTAATAGAAAAATAAAGAAAATTGAGGAAATATGAGAAATTCCTAATATTTTAGTATCTATTTTGGTTTCTGTGTTAATTACTATTTGCAGGAAGTTGACATCGGTATGGCGGCAGATGTAGGGACATTGAATAGAATACAAAAAATTGTTGGTAATGACAGTTGGAGCCGCGAACTGGCATTCACAGCAAGGGATGTAGGAGCAGAAGAAGCATTGAAATTTGGTAAAATTTTAGTTTGGTCAGTGAATATTGTTGTTGGTGGTCGCTTCGAGTAGTTTGCCACAATAAACAACACAAACAGCAATTACAAATTAAATGGGGCGAGATAGCTTTATTTTCAATATGATGGAGAATCAAAAGTCACATTTGATAACATATTGAGCAACTCAAAGAAATGTTGACGGTGTGACTGCATCTTTAATAAGAAATCTTGCTACATATTGAATGCTGTTGAGAGGTACAGTGGCGAATGGAATGGGTACATTTCAAAAACCTAGTACCTATGCAGAGTTTAATAAGAATTTTTCTAGAAGGTATGCGAAATTTTGGCTTTCACAGCTTCCATGGTTGGTGATTAGGGGTTATAACTCCTATTGTGATGTTTTTGTTATCTAGCTATCCATTATGGGAATTATCTGTCTTAGAAAGAGGAAAGACATTAATGAAAGTTGTTGTGGGAATGAACTGTTTCAATTTAAAAATAATCTGTAACTTTTTAAACTTGACTTACTAACTCTTACTTTTTTAACAAATAACTAACTCTAATAACTCAGTTTTTTTATTTCGTGCTATTTCTGGGTTATAGGCTAATTCATATATATTTGAACATTTTAATTATTCCTATTGCTTTGTTTTTCACGACGATGAGAAAATTTACATAATTATGTAAGGGACTGGACAACGGTGTCCTGGAAGAATTCACGTTATCTGTTTCAAAAAACTAATTGAAGTTGAAGTGCTATTTTGTTTCCAATCGATCTAAAAGAAATATTACAGGGTTGATTTCTCGCATTTTCGACACGCAGGAAAGTGTTGTGCAAGGAGCATTGGCGTTAGCTGAACGTATTGCTAAGAAAAGTCCTGTTGGTGTGCAGGGGTCTAAAGTGGTGGGTTTTCCATAAATTTATTATATATTGTTTATTTATTAGCGGTGTGCATTATAAATAATTATATATATATATATATATGTTGTTGTGTTGTTAAACAAAACATGTTAACGTGATATCATGGAGGTAATTGAATGCGAACATGGTCTATACAGTGACTTAAGTTGACCACTCTTCATCAAGTCAATGCCAGTTATTTTACTAAGATTTCTCTATTACTAGTTTACCGACCCGGAACGGTGACCTTGGTAGGTAGACCTGGGGTGTGCGAGACCTGATTATGGCATATATATATATAGTGTTGACGTCCGTTTTTTAAAATTGTTCTGTTACCAATCATTGGGCTTATATGAAATCGCCGTCAGCCTTCCAAGAATTGGCATCGATCTCAACATGCTGGTTGTTTTTTTAATATTCTTTCTGAATAAAAGTAAATAGTTACATCACATTAATATTGAGGTAGTTTGAAGGTGCTGAACTATGCTCGAGATCACACTGTGGAGGATTCATTGAATTTTGTCAAGACATGGAATATGAGTCAGTTACAATCCATGGATTTGAGAAATAGTGCCATGGCTGTGTTAAATAAACAGAAATTGGAATATGAGAATCTCTGAAGCATTTTTATTCAGAATTTCACATTGTCTCACCAATTCTTCAGATAGTGAATACGCTTGGCCTTGTTTTACCCTATATATATTTTTTTCATACAAAATGCACAACAATTATTATTGTGATTAGTGATTTCTAACATTCTTTATTGAATTTATAGAAAATTGCTCTTTGAAAGTGAATAGTACCTAATTGGCTATGTGTTTTGTAACAATCTTACTCGAAGTGAAATGCAAGCTTGATTAGTGAGGCACCTGGGTTCCCTTTGATCACCGAATCATCGAGTAAAGTGGGCGCCAGTAAAACTTTTGACTTTCAATAATCTGCTCAAGTGCAGTTCAATGAATTTTTTCGTCCTATAGGTTTGCCGAAGTTCCTCATATTTTCCTAGAACATTCATAAAGTGGTATAACTATTGGGTACATGCTCTTTCTGCAATATGATGTTTAGTAGTATCCATTCACAGAAGACTTGTGTCCACTGAGCATAACTGGTTTTCATTAACCAAGTGTTTGCAAAGATAATGTTTTCCTATAAGAATTTCTGCTTTGGTTTTATGTTTCTCTTTACCTTCTTATTGTTAGAAAAAAATGCCTATTCTCTATTATGTTGTTGTTTGTGCTGTTCACAGCATAATAGCTTGATTTCTTACTCATCTTTCGTGATTAATTGTGTCGGAGTTATGTGAGCTATAAAGAAACATAAGTAAAAAACATATTACATTATATTTTTTCCGAATAAATGACAGAGCTGCTCAATGAATAAAAAGTTTTTCATATTAGATGTGTTTTTTAATTCAAAGGTAATATATTTTTGCTGACCATATACCTGCCTCCCTTACTACTGTGATATTCACATATAGATTCTACTATTCATTATAGGGTCTCGTATCTTGTGACCAGTATACTAGCTTCCTGTCAGAAAAATGTTTAATACTGGGTTAGGCTGTTTTCAACTGTTATTTGAAATGCTTTTTGAGTCCTGTTGTAAGTTCAAGTTTTTCACAATAGTATACATTGTTCATATTACAGGATATTCATTTTAGGATTGCCCAAATTTTTCGTTGCCTAGAAAATATTTCTTATACTAAGTTAATGAAATGATTTGTAGTCTCACATGACTTTAACTTCTCGAATGTTTTTAATCTGGCTTGTTATTGATGGTTTTGTCATTAGTTTATCAACATGTTGTGCTAGAATATTTTTCAAGTTGTTATGATTAATAAAAACTAAAGTAACTGCTGCGGATATTTAGGAAATTTTTTGGTCGTACCGTCGTAATAACTGGAGCGTCTCGTGGTATTGGCAAGGAGATCGCGTTGAAGCTCGCAAAGGTATCCTTTACGTTATAGTGACGTAAATTCTTTCATATCGGTCCATACCTACGTTTTTTTTCCTCTATGAAAAAGCTGGTGTATATCTACGAGATAGTACATATAAAGTTATTTAATTTTTATGCCGCTGAAAAAGATGTTTGGTATATAAGATATCATCATCTTCAATCGCCTATACGATCTTCAAAGACATCGTCTACTGGAGGCTTTGAAAGAGGCGAAGAGTTAACTTTCTTCAATGCATAAATCATACTAAAAAACATTGTGTTCAGCTCATTGTCTTTTTGTAGAACGCCTCACAGTTGATATCGAATTGGTCGATGATCGGAGAAATCAATCACTATTGAAAAAAGAAACCACTATGACATTTGCTAGCAACACTTGCAGAAATGTTTCCATTCTTTTGAAATTATCCAATATTTTAATGGTATACTTAACAGCGGTAGTGTGTGCGTGGCAACTTATAAAGTTCTTTTATGCTACTGTATTTTATACGGATTTAAACAATGAGAAAATGCTACTTTATGTGTTGTGCGTTTATTGTTTGGGGAAGGTACAGTTTATATTAGGACGGGCAGAAGATAGCTTGATACAGGTGATTTCGACTTTTCCGATAAGCTGTACTCTGGGCAACCATCACGGATTGATGACGAGCTGTTAAGACCACGTTGGGGCAAAGTCCTTTTCTAACAACATTCGGGATTTCATAAAAGCTTAATTTATCGCAGCAAACCATTTTTAATTAGATTCGCTAGAAAAATTTAGTATTTTGTTTCATTCAGAAGGCGGATAAAACATTTCCGTAAACTTTATGTACTATACTTTATATATATATATATATATATATA
>KN716568.1:1770-30737 GCA_000816705.1 Dictyocaulus viviparus
TATATATATATATATATATATATATATATATATATATATGTTGTGTGTGTGTTTAGTTGAGTGCTTAAACTTTAAGTGAGGAATTTCTTTTAAATTGATAATGATAGTATTCGATTGATCGCATAAGTCACGTAGACTTTTCAGGCCTAATAAAGGCGATTCTGCCCAAATGTTGGCCTGTGTTTGTGATGTATTGTGTCTTCAATAAAACACTTTATACCAACCTCGAGTATTACTAAACAAGATTACAGTCGAGATATCTGAAAATAAACTTTTTATAATTTTTTAGATAGTGTTATTGAGAACAAATGGGGTCGCAAAAGGAAGGATTTTTATGGGACAGAGTGAGTTGAACTTCTTTTTTGACTTTTGGTTTTTTTTCTTAATGTTTATGTAAGATTAAATTAATCTGCTGGTTGACTATAATACCATGGCTTTACGTTCACGTAACAGGTTTTATGCTAATATCGTCGTTCTTATTCTATAGATATATTGATGAAGACTGGGGTGGTATGCGAGATGAAGAACTTAATGAAGCAGAGTTGGAAGAAGATGATGCAGTTGGTAGACAGGCTGCTCTCGATAAATCCGCTGCCATTGCAGTCGATATGTTGGATGTATGTGCTATCAATGCTCCTCAATCGGTAAGTATGACAACCTTAATCTGAAAATTTGCTGACAACTTATTGGCAAGTTTTTACCAAGGGTTTAAAAATTGTCGTTCCTTTTTGAACACTACAAAACGCGTAGAATTAACTGATTAACCTGTCTTTATATTCTATTTCTACACATAAATTACATGTATATTCTTATGTCCATATACACGCACGTATGCACATGTGTGTGTACATATGTACATATTTATTTGTTTATATCTGAGTTTTTTCTCCATAGATTGTTAAAGAAACAGCATTCGAATGGAAATTATCAACAATAAGGAAAATGAACAAGCGCACGGCAGAAATCATTGAGGAATACACTAGAAGAGTTTGTCAATTTGTAAATTGCTGTCAATTGCTTGATTGCCCTTTTTTATATTTTTTTTGTAGAAAAATCTTATGAGGGTTCTCGTGGCACCGTTATTACCCGCAATTGAGAAACTTCCAGAGAAATCTGTCTTTCGTAAGCAGTTGATGCTTGTGTTTGATATTTATGTAACGTGAGTCCTATGCTCAACTCTTCTGTAATGTTTATGTTTTTTATTTTCGATTTATCTGTGTTTTTGTTACTTTATTGTTATTGGTCTTTTAGGTATATTATGAATATGCTATTTTTTCTGAGACTGAAAGCTGATTCGTTAGCCAAGAAAAATGCTGTAGATAAAGTGTTGGATTCTCATCCAGTATTAGGCAAAATAGAGAAATTCGCAGAGGTTGGAATACTTGTATTCTTCTGCTTCATAGCATCATAAATGTACACATGTAAATATGTACATACACACATGTAATTATGTAAACGATGTTTGCATACATGCATCCGTTTGGATGTGAACTCAAAACTAGGTCTAACTGTAAGTAGGCTGCGGCATTTCATACTACTTGCGAGGTACTACAATGATGCGCTGACCCGAGTCAGCAAGCGCGGGCTTCGAATCGCTCACAAGGTTACCAAACCTGCCACTATTTTCCTTTCGGCAAATTGCTATCAGGGAAATTAGAGTGAAGTAAGTAGCGTTGGCCTGGAAAACAGTGGTCAACTGTAGTTGCTGTACAAATCACGCTCGCACATTTGCACGATACCTTGTTGGAAACAAATGTGGAGACGCATCTTGCAGGAGGGATTAATGCCAAAGTTTGTCTTATGACTTATATAGTACAGGGACCGAAACCTAATTGAAATTTTCTTAATGATCCCATTCCCCGTTAGTACGTGTCGAGAGTTTATCAAACAATTGAGTGATTATAAGAGATGATTGGTTATTCTTGGTCTAGAGTTCAGGATCTTGTCGGGTAGGAAAACTGTACAGAAAATTAAGGTTTTTTGAACTAGCGATGATGGTCAACGGCGTACCATCTGCGCGCTTTTTTTTTGTAGCCGTATGAAGTTGGTACTTTTTTTCCGACGAATTACAACTGGAGATATGAAGAGGTGGAGATGCTACACAATATTTTTGTACGAAAAATTCAAAGGTGTCGGAGAACTATCACTTCTGACGCCTCGACTAACAATAATGAAGGCACTTGCTTCTACATATTGGGATTTTCCTGAATTCGTACATTACGAATTGCTTGAACCTGGTGAGACCGTTACAGCGACAGTTTGTCGTGAAGAAATAAAACATATGAAACAAGTAATCGTAAAATGAGCGATATGCTTACAAAAAAGATCCTTCAACAGTATAAGGCGATGCCTATAAAAAAATAACACACGGAAGAATTAGGTAGCTTGGATTGAAACTTTTCTCATCCACCTTTTTCATTAGACTTTGATTCGTCAAATTACAACTTTTTAATATCCATACATTAAAAGGTAAGAAATTTAACAATATTAGAGAAGTGGGAATTGGAAAAGTTTTTAAATAAGAATTTGAAGTATTTTACTTATAAAAGATGTCAAATAATTGCATTTTAACTTGGCAGAAGATGTTAGAAAATAACGTAAATTACATCACTGGTTAGTGTTCAAGATTCTTTAACAAAATAAATGTTCTCGTGGAGAAAATCTAATTACCTTCAGGTCCCTATAATGTATGAGCAAATGCGTTTACGAAAGTGCATACATGTGCTTAATATAGTTTACATATACGTACCGAAAGCGTGTAAAAATAAAATTTTCAGATGATAAGAATTGCCGATGCGTTCGTGGATAAAAATTCAGCTGCACTGAAGAAATTGAATAAGAAAGTTTCACTAGGGGAAAGTATTGATGCATTAATAGTGGAGCCACAAGTTAGTCGACCCTGCCAGGTGATTTCATATTATTATTCTGATTTTTCTATAACAATTTCTGTGTTTTGCTAGTGTTTAAAAAAGGGGCGCAGTGGCTCAGTGGTGGAGGTGCCGCAGTGACACGCCGGCCCGAATCTGTTCGCGGCCGCCCCCCAGGCCTAGCAAGCCCGCCATCCCTCCGGGGTCGGTAAATTGGTACCAGAGGAGTCTGGGTAAGATAACTGGCACTGACTTGGTGAAGAGTGGTCAACTCAAGTCATTGTATAGACCAGGCACGCATTCAACCACCTCCACGATATCACGTTGAACATGAATGCGGGGGCGCATCCCACCACAAGGGACTGATCAACGCCAAAAATTATCTTATCAATTATTATCTTGCTAGTGTTTGAAAACTAGTTTATTAATGCACACAGAAATTTTGCCGAAAGTTTTAGTTTAGTTCTGTAATTGTGTTATATTCATATATATGAACATGGTTATATTCTCAGTAATTCATAATTGATATTCTATTAGAATATTTTACCGTATTTGGATTGAGGAAAAATAAAAATCTTGAAGCAGGTGAAGTCTGAGAATCATGAAATTTCGATAGAGGAAGACCAACCGAAAACTAGTGATCATTTGTCAATAGAAGACAGAAGGAAAGCAAGTAAAAAAATTGAGAAAAACACTATCGTACCGTTTAGAAGGAGAAAGAAGAAGGACCCAAGAATAGCAAAGGTATATTTTGATTGATGCAATAATATATCAATCATTTGAGTATTTCATGCTATGAAATTGATGTCGTGCAACTTAGGAGTCAATTTTTTTAAAAAATATTTCATCAGTATCTTCAGTAATTGTATTTACGTAAAGCCGGGTATTGCCAAGGCAGACTATTTCATTTGGGGATTTTGGTATGAGAGTATGTGTCTGAGCTTTATTGGCCCAAATAGTTCCGGCAAATAAGGTTTTTTGCTGTTTTCAAAGTGGCTTTGTTTGTCTCCTGTATGCTGCGTTTTATGCATTGTTTTGATCTCGTATTGTTTCCTGTATTTGTAATTTAGTGGGAATGACTATGTAGCAGTTAGAGTTTCACACTGTTTTTTCAGACTAAAAATCGTAAGCGATATAAAGAAGCTGTAAAGAAAGTCCATTCACAAATTGGAACAATCCGAAAGGAAATACAGAAGTATACAGGCGAATCTAGAGGGATTCGTATCAGCACTGTTAAATCGACGAAGTTGATTGCATGATAAAATTATAAATTTTGTATCGTGCTTATTCCAACGTTTCGAGACCTATTTTTCTATGGTGTCTGCCGACTTTTACTCTAACAAACCTATTCGAAATTTAGGTCTTTTGTTGATGAAGAAATAATACATCTCAAATCTCCACTCTGATATTGTGATAGCTCGTTTAAATAACACTTTAAAAATGTTTGGCTAACCTACTAGAATCTGGGAATTTTGTTTTCAATCGGCACGTTAATATATGATGTTGAGGAATTCTTAACCTGTGGTTGATCAATTTTTTTATACTCGCGTTTTTTTTCCAAAAAGAACAATCGAAATTACAAGGATACGATGAAAAATGCACAGCTTATTTGGTTTTTGAAGCTTTAGTTTTAGTGTACAGTGATTCGTCTACAAGTATAGTAGTCAATTTGTTAACGAATGCAGAATGGGGTTTTGTCTTTTAGTGAAACATGTACGTTTGTTTTTTGTTTTTTTTTTTAATACTGAATAGCAATTATTCTTTTTTATTTGTTGGATGTTATGGCAGTTCATACAGCGATTTGTTACCAATTACTGTAGAGTCCTTCTAAGCAATTTTTGCTGATATGCATTTTTTTAAAGTGCTGGTGAGGATGTCAATTACATTGGCGTGTATTCTAGTACTCGACCTTCTACGATACTTCGCAGTAAATTCTAAAACATTTGTAGAGCGTGTTTAGTTCACTAATACATTTTCCTTGAAAGATGACAAAACTGGTAAAATATCAGCGATTTTTCATGAACTTTCTGTAAGGGAGTTTCCAATATTTGTGATTTATTATACCCGTTTTCGTTTTCTAGAAATTTGTCGGTATTCTTAGTTGTTTCTATCAATCTAAGTGGATTATTAACTCCTAGAAGTACTTTTTTCAAATATACGGCTCGTATTTTTCTTCCTTCGTCGTAGGATGTGAAACTTAAATCACAAATTGCGCTATTAATGGTTTAAAATAAGTGGTATTAAATATAGGCTCAAGATGTTGTGTTTGCAAAGATTTGCAATATGTTTTATAACATATAGTGTATGTGATAGGTTGTGCAGGTGTATTATCAATGAGGAATCTGCATTATATATTATTATATTATATGCCAATCTATTGTCACATTGTTCTGTGTAGCGATAGTGTTTGCTTCTTCACTTCCTTGAGATCTAAGACCTTGATGATTTACTACACATCATCTATTTTATCATTCAATGCATTAGTTTGTTTGGCTAGATTATATGAGATTTGTCTCCGTTGTTGAGTGTTAGACGTTTTTCAATTCACACATCAGTTTACTACATAGTTTTCATTTTTTTTTTTTTTGATTACTCAGTATTGTTCTTAGTGCTGTTCTTAGTCTTAGTTTTTTTTGCGATTTACGTTCTTGATTTTTTAATAAGATTTTACTGGATCCTATGTGAAACAACAAATATGTATATGTTTGGTGCGGTGTTCTTGTCCGCATAGCATAATATTTACGAGTAATTTTATCACTCCAATATTACTGTTCACATTATTTTTTGTTCCCTTTAGTTTCCTTATAATTCCTAAATTGGTTTCTATGCATTCAGATATATCTGTGTCAGAATAATTTTCTCATTAATAGCAGATGAGTCAGAATCGTTCTTTAGGCGAAGGCCGCATATGTAGGGTAAGTCATGGTTTCTAATTCGGAAGAAAACGAAGATGAAATTGCCAAGAAGTTAAAATTGTATTGTTCTCATGCAACAGTTTCGTATTCTAGGCAAGTGTATTATATGCATATCAAATGAACCGTTTATGTTTCTCTATTTTCAAAATAGTGTTGAAGTATTTCAATTAATGAATGTAATTTCTAAGGTTTCATTCACGAAATCACAATACCTCACAACATGCATCATTTAAATATGTTTCAAGACGAAATGTAGTATAGTGCATATAACATACTCAGAAAGTGCTTCATGTAATGAATAAGTTTCAGTGAATATATTTTAAAATTAGAATTTTAGCAGATGTAACCGCATAGGTCCAATTATTTACGCTCTGGTGAAAAGTATCAGAAATCATATAGTTATTTCATGTAAGATCAAGTTCAATGGTCGAACTCATGAGGAAGATCTACAAGTTTCAATTTGGGTTTATACAGTCAGATATCTCTCAGATACCACAAACCACACATTTGATGAAACAACATTTCGTAGGCTATCGCATAAAGGAGTGTAAGAAATTGACAACGTACTCTATAACGAAAATTTATTAGGTTTGCAGACATTATGATTAATTTTGCTGGTTACACAGAACCACTATTACTTGTGAGAGAATTAAACAGCAGGTAGCTCATGTTGACACTTCATGTGTCGTGTTCAGTTCCTTTGTGATCAAGAAATTGTGGTACAGGTATATGCATTGTGTTAGACCTTGATTCTATGAGGTGATTTGTTGCAATACTTGTGCATTGTATACATACTCGAAACTGATGACTAAATTCCTCGAAGTCTTTTAGTGGGATATAATATTTACCTTATCGAAATTTTAGACATGGAATCCAACGATGTGTAATAGATTCACTCCATTTGAACTCTCATTTGCCTTGTTTCTTCTTACTGATTTGAGATGCTTTGTCGTCTTATCTGATGTTCAAATCATTTTTCTGGTTTATATCGTTTTTGTACGTATTTTCAATAGTGCAGATGAGATGGTGAAGCCTAACGTCGCATTATTGCGCAAAATTAAGAGCCAATTAGATTACGTAGCACTCAGATGAGCCAATTCAATCCAATCGAGGTGAGTTACTAAAAGAATAATAAGGGTAAATAATTTTTGCGTAACTAAGATCGATCACCGCAGGTCTGTTTTGTACCTTGTTCGCACTACCAGAACTTTGTATTATTTGAGGTACAGCTTACAGCTTAGTTTGATGCTGTGAAATTCTAATAGTTCGATATTTAGTTGTTTACCACCTAGTTCTATTTGTTGTTGGTTTCATTGGTATTCTCCTAGTTGCACAACTTTTGTACGCTCTTAGTTTGGCGACCTACCTGTTTCTTGACCGTCATCACAGTTTGACACTGGGGATTTTTTATTATATCAAAATTTCACACATATTGGATAGTTAGCTGCATCAAGTAGTTTTATGTTAAATTCAAACAGTGCGTAAAATTTTATACAATAATATATCCTCTACTCATTAGTACGAGATATCCATCTTTCCATGCTATAAATAGAGACGGACTTGTATATATCGTGACTCAATGTTAAACTTATCAGCAACCTATCTATGCAATACTCAAAACGATGAAAAGTTATGGCCTAGGAGTATAGTAACCCTACTATGTGATCAGTACCATAAATGACTAGTCAGAGCGGTCACCTCAATTCACTGAATGGACCGGACTCGCATCAAATGCAGCCGCTTCAATTCACACGTAATTTGTTGCCTGTGACCTTTTTCCTATAATAACGAGAGTTTTGTTAGATCTCAAGCTGATTCTTGTCATTTAAATGTCAAATATTTAGGTGTCAGTTTTTTATTCTTAAAAATATTTTATCAAAGTAATCTGATCAATATGTGTACAACGGATAAATGCAATATGGCCTTAATGTTTCGCATGTAGGTAATACAAGCTATTCATAATATACTGTTTCTGTGTGATGTCTTCTGACATATTGATGTTATAACGTTTCATTTCAGATGGTAAAAAAATATGCTTACATAAATGACGAACGTTTGGGGAATGTATATTTTCCAATAGCAGCCGCTTGTATTACAAGCGAATGCACGGATCTGCGCGATAAATTTACGGTTAGTGTACCAACGTTATACTATGTAGGACTGATGAAGTATAGGTAGAAAGGTTTCTTATGTTTACCGCACAATGTTTGGTGATACTCAGATTTCTCATAGAGTGGATCATTCAATTGTTCAAGCTTAAAGTATTTCTCAAATATCCTCTTAAGTCTGACGAAGAAGTTATATTTACTGCACAAAAGCAAACTCAAGTTCAAAATGATTGCCGCTTTGTTGCATCGTCAGTTATAAAGAAACGAGAATTAATATCAGTATCTGGAAAAATATCTGATACTTATGATAAGTAAGTGTCAATTTTTCTATTAATCGTGCTGATTGATATTAGTCTTCTTGCTTTTAGATTTTGTTATGCTGATGTTAAAAAATATGGTCGTGTTTTTGTACCTTATTCTTCTAGAAATGATTTTAATAAACCATGGTTAGGGAAAGGTGCAGAAGTTGGAAAAGTCATACAGATGAAAGTGAGTTGTCATTTCAATAAACGTGACACTATTTATACTAGTCGCTTGTTTCTTCATGAGTTTGAATGTGAGGTTTGTCGTATCCTTTGTTTCAATAATGCACATATTTACAGTAAAGGGGTCAATTATTTAAACGTTGTTTGGATTATCAGTGTCAGTCTCTTTTCAGTTTTGCGGTTTTATTCTTAGGATTTTTTTCATCCTTTTTTACCTTGAATGATAGGTTTTATAGAAGAACATGTGTTAATAAGTAGTCCACGGTACAACAGTGGCTTTTCCCAGTCGTAACTTAATTTTAGTAGTCGTATTTCTGCAATATTTGTATTAAAACACATGTAATTACTAGAATGTTTGTTTCTTGTTAATCCATCTGGAAAGGATATTTTTGCAGATTTTTCGTCAACCAGATATTAATAATTGCCGATATGTAGCTTGGAGCATAAATATGAATATGGTGGATGAGAAAAAAGGCTCTGAAAAAGTTCCCGATGCTGCTAGTGGGCAGGTATGTAGTTTATGCCAAAAGATTTTTTCTGGAACGGATAGTTGAAATGGTTACTTTTAATTCATGTTTTACGTTTTTAGTGCAATATTTGTTTTCCGTACAATGTTTACGTTGTTTCTATCTCTATTTTAGATTGGTGTAATTGTTTTATGTCCCGAAGATGGTGATTTAGCTGTGTACTCATCGGTGAGTTGTAATGCTGATCTCTTTATTTACCTAGTTTTGGATTTATTCAAGTTCTATTGATATTTTAATTGTGGCAATGTTTTTCACTGCTTCTTGTAGCAATCTGGAACAGCGCGATTACCTTCATCATTGCGAAAATCATGGATGAATCTAGGGACGTGTATTCGATATGATCTTATTAAACAAGTTGACACAGAATCTCGAGCTGTATGGGTTGTGCGATCTGTTGAGAATCTTGGATTGGTAGGTCGTCATGAATTGGGCATTTTCAATTTTGTTGTGCTAAAAGCTTCGTTTCGTAAGCTAAGGGATGTTGAGATTCGTTTCAATGCGGAATTAATAAGCTTTAAGATTTATTTATTGCTTGCTAACAAAAACCTATAGGCATCTAGATATTTCACTCAATTTGCCCATGAAATACTTTTAGTTATTGTTTTAGTTATATGAAGTAATTGATGATGAAATGGACTCATCAAAACTTTTGTTGCGTTTACACGCCGTTGTTAATCGAGTTTCTTTGAACGCGCGTAGCGCTTGGTTATGGAATGATGTCATCGGTGAATTTATTCCTAGATTACTCTCGAAACAAATTGCTCAGCATCTCCATACCTTTCTATTTTGTGCTATTTAGGTCGTATTTTTGTTCCTGCGCAGCAGTTTAACCATGGGTTACGTGCAATGGTCTGTGTTAAAATAATAGTTGTGTGGACTGGTTTATTTGAAGATGTACCTTGGAGTGCTACACAAATTGATGTGAGTGTTTCAACTATGTTCAGTTTTGAATGTCTGTGATGATTCGAGCATCCATCAAATGAATAATCAAAGTGGAAATGTTTTGAGGATCAGCGTCTGACTTTTAGGTGTAAGTTGAAGAACATTATTAAAAATATATTATAAACAAGGTATGCATAAGGTGGAATTGAAACCCTATTTTTCACATATATGTTTCATGTTTTTTAAATCTAAGTATAAGCAATTCACATTGTAGGTTCTTGGTGATGACGCTCAAATACGCGTTAGAAATGCTTCGTTACTACAAACCGATGATAACTGGACGGTGAACATTTGATATTATATCATACATATTACATTACATACATATGTATATACATATATATTCGGCGTTTTTGACCAATACTCAGTGTTCATAGGTTTCAAATATTAATACGAATGAGCAGAAGTTTTTTGGGTTTATGAATAATCCAAAATATGGCTCTGCATTTATTGCATGGACGGATTTGACAGAAGGTGACACACCTCCTCGTCCTGAAACGAAATGCAGGTGGTGGTGGTTGTTTTTCTCATAATAGTGTAGGATATCGTATTTCAAGAAACCCTTTTTAGTGTTATACTTTCTCGGAATTCACATCTATCAACAATACAATAACTTATTCTTGCATAAATTATTTATTTCATGCAGGGCTACAGTTTTCTTCCAACTCCGTAATGGTAAGCACCCATGGCGTGCTGTATTAGTGACACCATTAGGTACAGATGGTTATCCGATATGGCATCATCCACTGTATAGTCATTCAGGACAACTTTCGTTACCAGAGCATCCGTTTAAGGTTGGGTGCTTTTGTAGATTTTTGAAGTGCTATCTATATAATGGTTTTTTTCATATTTGCGTCAATTTAGTTTAGAAAGAAATATTTTGCTCCATACTCGTTCTGGTCGTAAAATTTTTACGTGTACTACATGATAGACGATGAACTAAGAAATTTAAGGCTTTTTTTGTTTTTACTTTTAGAATTCAACTTGCTACAGTGCGTTCAAACCAGTTTTTGTTATATTAGCAGTTTTCCCTATACGCTAAGTGTATTTCACATTTTTTGTCTTAAGAATTACATTAAAAATCATTCTTTACTTTTTGTAAAATATGATATGATTCACTTGCATTTGTAGTTACCGCCTCCGACATTACCACGAACGGCTGCACCTGTCAAGTGTCCGGTGACGTTATCCATGAAATCTGCTGAAGTAGTCACAGAGCAGGAATCTATCTATGCACCATCCATTACACATGTTGTCGAAAATTCTCCGCTTCCATTGTCGCCTGTTATTAATGGGTCCACTCAAGTGTCCCCTGCTACTCGTGTATTTTCTTCGGATAGCTCAGATGCGTATTCCGATCAACATTTATTGGACACTTTTGACCTTGACTCTTATAAAAAAGCCTTTTTACCATGGACTGACACTGACTTTTTGAAATGGGCGCCGAGGTTAACACCACTGTCATCATCTTTGCCGGACTTCGATCCTTTTCCGTTATCAGTTTCAAGGTAATAATTTACTTTTTTAAGAAGAATATTTTGATCAAGAAATTAAACCTGGTAAAAGTTATCGTGCTGATATCTTAAGTACACTACCAAAGTGACAGTGTACTATTATGTAACGCTGGACTCATTCGTATAATTGATCAACGTCTTTTATGAAAATGTTGGCTTTTTTGTATTGCATAGTAAGTTGGGAGCAATTTTAAAAATCGAATTGATTTTTGCAGAGAGGCTCTTTACGTATTGATAATTATTTTGACATTATAAACAGCTTAATAATCTTATTTTGTAATGAATTTTCTACGAATTGAACCTTTTAAAAATTGCAAAGTTTGAACGAGTCATATTGTTCGATATTATTGCTTTGGATTTCACATATTGTAGATCTTCATCGACATCAGCCACAAACGATGTATCCACACAAACTGATGTACTATCAGAACATCAAGTTTTAACTGACATTGTTAATAATAAGGACTTATTTGACGTAGTAAGTAGCTTTTTGGTTTCTTTCTACTTTTCTAAGTTTTCTTTTCTCACTAAACAGGAACTGGTTTTCTTGTCTGATACTTTATGGTTTCTTTTTTATTTTTTCTTAACAATGTCTCTTAGTTCTCATTCCTAATGTAAAGGCATGTTATTTATTTATCATATTGCCTTCTTGATATGTGAGATCATAATTTTTGGTTACCTATATTTTTTGTCCATGTGTTATTATTAACACGTATAGAAGACATTGAAATAAACAGCAAATATTTGTAGTCGAAAAAAATATGGATTTTTCATCATCACTAATTTGAAGTTCATTAGTAGTTCATAGTTTTCATATTGCGCTAGACACCCTTGGTCATATTTGTTCTACTTTGCTGACGTTTTATTAATGTCCCGATTCAGTATGGCGTTATGAAATTTACGTAAAATAGGTGACTTCATGTAGATCTTTACAATGGTATTATACCGGTAATATATAACACTTACCTTAGGATTACCTTGATGAAACATTGGTTGCTGAAGTCTACCGACATGTGTGTATGTACCATTTTTCCTCGTATTCTTTTGTTCTTATAATTTATGATGAAGATTTCAACCTAATGGAAATCTTTTCCGTTAAGCAGTGCCTTCTAGTGGTGGTTACCGTATCAATTGCTATTAATGTTTCGCGTTAGGAGAATTCGTTATGAGTTGTAGCAGGAAATTTGTTTGGTTATTCCACTTTTCCATTCCACATTTCAAATTCTCTCGGTCACTACATTTTTTTTACATAATTTTTAATAGGTTTTACATAATTTTATTATTGAATTTCTCTTTTTAGTCACGTTCCATTTCATGTTTCGTTTTTGTCTGATTATACTATGAACAAACATAGAGCATCCGAAGAATGGTTTGAATTCATGCATTGTTGAACTTGTTTCTAGTCATTTTAATGCTTTAAGAAGCACCAGTTATATTTGATTCGAAGTTCGGCGAGTATGAAAGATAAGGCAAAAGTTCATAGCTTAATTGGACTGCTGTACGGGTTGTTGTACGATGTGTGGCCGTGTATTGTTGTTAAGAGTTGTCTTTTTCTGTTTATTAACACCGGCTGCAAGCCTAGCAGTTTTCGGTGCATATCATTTTTTTCTCAGTCAGATTACTGAGCTGGTCGCCGTCGAATTGTGATAATATCTAGGTTTCGTCACATGTAGCAATCCAATTAATAAATTTTTTGTGGTTGTAGCATAGAATAAAAGAAGACGTCGCTTTAACATGACAATTTTTGATTTTCGATGAGTACGTTTTAAACTATCGTGCTTTTCACCTTTCTAATTTGTTTTGAATGGAGAACCATTATAGAATAAAGGCGTTGCGTTACTTCACGAAAATCTTGCATTGTCTTGTAAATGTCATTAAATAGCTGCTTCCAATTAGACGTTACCAACTTTTCGCAGCTCGCAAATACATTCCTCATCTTCAGGGCTACATTTTTTTTTTACAAAGCTTCTCTAACAACACTGCATGGAAAGTTGTTGGCACTTTCTGGGTCCAATGTGTTATTGATGTTGTGAGTTATTTCAGAAGATGTACGACACATTTCGAATTTGAAAAGAGAATTGCTTGAAAATTGAACAGCAAATCGTAATCACTTTTCGATAACCAGTTGTTAGCCATTTTGTTTTGAGAAGAAGTATTACAGGTTACAGGCAGCGAACTTTCAATTTTTAGGTGTTCTATTAATCAGCGAGGCGTATATTTCATTAAGTGACTTTTTAAACGTGTTTTAATATTTCTAAATTTGTCGTGTGTCGTTTATAGTATTGGTTTTTTGTTGGAAGATCACATTTAGTTTGAAGTAGTAATCATTATTCGGAAGGAACAAGGATTCTATGATTTTTATCTATTTTGAATAGAAATCAAGTTTTTTCATAATATTTCGGGATGTGTCATTTACTGAACAAACTTTGCTACTTTGTGGTCATTGTCTGAGCTAGTGTTAAAAAAACTTACTAAACGAAACAATGTGTTTTTGTGACGTGCAGCAATTTTTTTGGCAGCAAATTACAGGATAATGCATTATGTGGGTATAATAATAATTCGGCTAAATTTAAAATATTTTTTCAGGTTATAAAATATTTACCACAACACTGGACTCGATTTGTGGATTTTATTCGTTGGCAGAAGAGATAATTTGTACTGCAAGAAAGTTATCGGCTCCAATTAGCCTGATACTTTACTTCTTTCAGAAATGAATAAAATATTCTTAAATTGAAAAAAATTATGAAATATGAAATAATGCGGATCTTTTTAGAGGTAAGATTTGGAGAGAGAGTCATCTCAAGGTTGTACTATAAACTTTTCTCTTATCCGAAAATAAACTTCAAGTAAGGAGTTTATAAAAAATCGTTCTGCTTGAGCGACGCTTCCTAAGAGGATGTTATCTGTCTAGTTTTTCTGTTTCTGCACTCCTTGTCCAAGTGTCGCACACGATGGTAGGGATCAGTTGCACTCTGTGATCCACTAATTATTTTATCTCGCCAATGGCTTTTTGACTTGAACCATGGGCTCATCTTGCAGGACGTCGCTGAACAGCGGAGTTAAATCTTTTTTATGTCAATCTCTCATTCTTTTTTCACCCGCTGTTAATTTTGTCATATTTTGTTTTTTTATTTTTACATATACGGATTTTCGATATGAGATGTATTCTAGGGTTAAACTATGACATCTAAATTGATGTTGTGCTTGCCAATTACATTCGGGAAACACCATTTTAACACTGACAGAGTAATTTTGAAAATTTTCATTTTGAAAGAGTAGTAATGTATCAAACAAATTCATTGTTGCTTAGCAAAGTACTGATATATCTGAAAAACTGATTAGATGAGTAGTTTATTTTTGAATCTGCTATTTGGTTAGTAAATTTTTCGAGAAGTGAAAACACCGTCAGGAAACTTAACTTTTTTGGTCAACATTGAAAGATTTGGTGCAGAGTGGTGGAAGTACCACAGTGCATATGCAGCCCGCCTTGCGGACGCCTGCCAGGCTGGCCATCACTTCCGGTTCAGTAAATTAGTACCAGGGGTAAGAATAATAAGATAATACCTAATCTGGGTAAAACTAGCATTCAACATCCTCCATTATAATATCGTTGAATATGATTGCGTAGATGCATTCCTCCGCAAACATTGATCAACGCCAAAGCTTATTAATATATGGTTCTATATACTCGTAGGACATTTATTGTTTATGGACCCATCATTGATTTGGAAACCAGCATTTTTCAATTCATTTCTTTCCACACTATGAATTTTACATGACTTTTACAGGTTTTCATGCATAATTCTGATTTCTTAACTCTTACGCTGAAATGGAGCTGAATTATCCTAATTATTGCTCGTTTGCGGAAAGCTTCGTGCTTAGACGTAACCTACCATCATGGATTATAGGCATTCTGCTACTTCGCTACTTCATGTTCTTTCCAGATAATGGTGAATTCTGATATGGATTCACTCTCAACTATGCCTGCCTCCAAATGAAGATGCAAACGTTCAGCTTGTTGAGGTTGAATAACAAATGAGCATTACGGTTTCACATCCAAGAACGCCTTCCAGCTACGATGATGCAGGAATCCTTTGGAAGATGACTCGGTTTAAATATCGCGGTTGCTGAAAAATATCGGAAACATTGGAAGCTCATTAGATATTGTTCAAAACAATGAAAAAAATAAGCTGAAATCTTTTTGGGTTTTCATTTCCTAGAGTTCCATAAAGCGGATCAGGCACACTCAAATTTTGCTTACAACTATTAAGAAACTTTTTTGTTTAGGTAGATATTCGCTATATCTAACTTGTGGCATATCATCTTGTTTTTTGAGTGGAACAGCTTCCAATTTGTTAACACAGGACAGGCTGGTCATTTTAGATGCTGTGTAATACAGGAATAGTTGGTCTCTATGAGCCGATAATCTAATGTGGTATAGTGATGTAAATCAAGCTTTTATTCATAGAAAATTGAAGATCTAAACTTTAGGTTGTATTATTTTTCAATACTTACAAAGGATGTGAACAATATTATAGGGCTGGGCACATAGGTCGAGGTGTGTAATTTTGTAATGTTAATGCACGATATGTCTTGTTCATCGCTGCTATGTAGTTCATTTTATAAAACGAATGGCATGAGTGACTGCTGAAGAAACTGCATAAGAATTTTAAAGAAGCAGTAAAAGTAAATAAATGAGCAGTGTTAAATGAAATATTAGGCATGGAAAATTAAGTTACTCAAATTATGTGAACTAGCTAGAAAGACGCATGGAGTTGATTATGATTACATGGGTATTTATATTCATATTTATAATACCGGAATCATCGAACTACACGTGAAATCCTATAGCTGTCTCCGCTTCTACTCCATAGAATCGTCACTTTCGCTTACACAGCCTATTATGCAACAATGTCTAGCGTTGTTTCTTCATGCTATTTTTGCAAACTTGTTCGTTTCTGAGACGAAATAATGCTGTATTCACTTCGTTAGAAGTCGAACATGTTATTAGCAATTTTTTAGTACTGAAGAAGCACTTGTTAAGTGAGGTCTAATGAGGAAAACGAGCAGCAGTCATGTTAACGCTAAAGTAACTAGAGGAATAAGCTTGTAAGGTCAGAGAAAATTTTGCGTTAGATGGTTTTTATTTCCACATATTTTAATCGAATTGTTCGAATGTTGCCGACATTTGGCTACGTTTTTGAAGTTTTCTTTTGCATATTTTCTTTGCGTTTAGTAATTTTGTAGATATGATCGTACATCGCAATGTGTAGGATTTGATGACCAGCTTATAAGCGATTCCCTGTATTCGTGTTTCATTGCTGGTATTGTTTATCATGCAAAGAACATAGTAAGGTTACGTTTCCCGAAACAAACGTAGTTTTGAGGTATATCGTTTTTCAATTATTTGATACAACTTACTGGTCATTTAATAGGGTTAAATAATTTAAGGGGACTAATTTTTCGAAGATTTTAATACATAGATTCAAGGCTACTTTCTTCCTTTAAAATGTTTCGTATCAAACTTCCTTTTTTGATATTGCGATCACAAATATTTCCGTGTTCTTTTATTTATGGTATGAGCATGTCCAAACAAAAGCTCTTGTTTTCAGAAAAAATCACTTTAATTTTTAGTTGCATGTGTTTGATAATTTGTAAATCACAAATCCGAGAATTTATTTTTTATAGATGAAGTGTATTGTAGGCAGAAACATCAATGTGGATTCTTACATGCATTTAAATTCCCTGTTTTGAACATGAATATTACACTTTACTTTGGCGATTTCCATACTTTACAGTTGATAATGGTTCAAATTTGGTAGTAAGATTTTGTGAATTACATCAGGTGTCTTATGAGGTCAGTGTACGGATGTGTTTACTGTACTTGTTCACGGCGAAAGCAAAGACTCCGAAACGTTGCAACAATTTCCTACGCTTGGCAGTGTACAGCTCTACTTTAAAATGCATGAAGCTAAATTGAATATTCGAATGTCAGTCAACTGTTCCTATTCTTAACATTTCTGCTTCTACTAGACCCAGAAACCATAAACCAAAATAAGAACATCGTCTATTACGTTGGTCGTTCATTTTCACCAATTCCAGGATGTTATGGGACTATCTCCGTCATAATATTAGTTTGGTGCTCAAATTTATAATGATAAAAACGATTTAGGTTTATATATTATTGAAGTAACTAACTGAAAGTACAGAAAGCATTTTCTGTTGGAAATGCGCTTTTTGTTGTTGAATTTCCTGTGTAGAAAATTTGGATTTGCATAATAGTTTTTAATCATTTGGTTTGTTTGGATTACGTTGGATTTTTACGTATGTTTGTGCTCTTCGTACTAAATGCTATGTTGTTTGAGGACAATGTTATCATGGTTCAATAAATATAAAATCATATATATATAATTATATATATATGTTATATAATACAAAGGAGATAATAAGGAAAAACAGTATTTTGCAGACTTTCTGGAAATAAGGCAGGCATTTTATTGTTTGCATTGGGATGTGCTAAAGGGATATTGTAAGAAGTTCCAATTTTGTGTTGTGTTCCGAGAACAGTAAATTGTTCGAAGCCAATATGACAAATCAAGAAACAATTTCTTCCGAGACGACGTCAACGTGATTTGTATGGCCAACTGTTGTGATAGAATTACAGTATAATTCCCAATAAATGCTGCTTGCACCCAATGAGATACGTTAATGATTTCAATGAATTTTAAATGAACTCAATACAAAGAAATTGGTCATTTCCACAACAACACACATAACACGTCCAAATGATAGTGTGAATGCTAGACGTAGTGCTTATTGTACATGTTAATACTGAACTTCAGTCATCTTTAGAGATGAAACAATCCCTCCGTTTTTCTGCAGTGTATAAATTGATGGCGAATTCTTGAGAGAGATAAGACGTCCCTGTTAATCATCGTGCGCATTACGAATTTATTCATAACGTTCAACTCATGGAAGATGAAGCCATTGTGGATGGAGTGGAAGTGGTATATTCCTAAACGATGGATTCCTGGTCAAATATTGAATTATATTTATTGGATGCATCGCAGTTGATAGGCTTATGAACTAGTTAAAGTTCAATAATATTGGGATCTGATGAAATGTACCGAACTGATTTGTTCTCATCTATAGACGTCACATCATCTCAATTTTACTAGTTTTATTCACATCAAACAGTATAAAAATGGTAAAGAATATTCATATATATATATATATATATGAAAGTTTTGTATCAGCTGATTGCACGTAAAATTTGTGTGAAATAGAAAATAGTCGTATCAATTTTTCAAATATCAGAGTACTTAGTAAAATATACTTTTTTTATTCCTTTCTCTCCTGTTTCTGTGTGACCCCATTTCACTTTTCGTTCGTATTGGTATGCAACGACTCTTTCCGATGACTACCGCCCTCGTCATCAGCGGTCAACGATCAATTCATAATCAATCATATTGATTATTCGGATTATATTTTCAATCAACAACTTTGTGAAAAGCTTAGGGTTACTATGCTATAAGATAGATCCCAGCTATTATAATTAGTTCTTTCTCCCGCTTTGACTATGGTTTTCCGAATAGCTTTTGCTCTAATTTCTCTAGAAGTGGGAGAGAAAACTTTGGAAAAATCCTGGAGAGAATTCTTGGTTTTGTTAATGTCCTGTTATTATTGTGCATTGTACGGTTTCATTGAAAACTCTATTTGAATGGTATCACATTACAAGTTGTCGTTGGATTTTATGTAATGCAAGCAGGTCTGAAATTACACAGTTATGATACTATTAGAATAATATTGAAGTTTCTCACATAAATTCATTAAGAGATGTTTTTGTTCTGTGAAAAACTGTCAAGTAATAGTAATCGTAGTTATACATCATGTTTTGACACATAAATTATCACTATGAGGCAATAAATTATAAACAGGAACGCTTAGAGAAACAAAGTCCATTTTGATTCCGTTGCCCGCGGAAAATTCGCCTATATATTTATTTAAGGAACTTTAAAGTAAACGGGTTTGTTTGAAGGATAAAATTGGTTCTGATGTTGCAGTTGATTACATTTTGAAAAAATTCCAGGAAGATGCAAAAATTGCTAATTATTTTTCTTTCTTTGTATGCTATTATTTATGCTTTATATTTTGTCTACACACTGTTTCATGTGACCTACAATCGAAAGGAATTTTCAAAGCAGGTGTGTCCAATGTGGTTTCCATAGGTGAGCTCCGTTTTATGGCGTGAGGTGTGTTTAACGTACAGTTCCGAAATGTTGCCGCCATCGATATGAAGTTGACTAACTCCTTTATTTAAATCAGTGAAGTTATAGAACTGTTGCATGGACGCATCTGATGTTGCAATAGAAAAAGTCAACGTAAAAGCGATCAGGCGTACAAGTTGTTATATATAATAGATAAACATTATACCAAGTCTACCGTACTATTTGAAAATGTGGTTATGACACTACAACTAATTTGAGAATAATTATCACCTTAGATTAAGCATAGCACTCTAAGAAACAGTAGAGCTTAAAAAAGTTTGCTGCTTCTAATTATCGTAGACAACATAAGGTGAGCCCTGGCGTTGATCAATCTTTTTGAAATGTACCAAGGCATTCGTCTCCAATGTGATATTGTAGAAGTGATTTAATGTGATCATATAAAAAAATACAATTTATAAAAGTGAATTATTTACGATTTTTTCTTGATCTGGATTTGATCTTCAAATTTAAGATAAGTAAGTTACAATGTTGATCAATTTTTGTGAGATGTACATACAAATTTTTGTGTTCAACGTGATATCTTGATGTTATTGAATGCAAGGTATACATTGAATTCAGAAATGCAATCCATGCCAGGCTAGAACTGTTTATCTTGTCAACTTTCTTGGTACCGGTTCACCAACGATGGAGAGAAAGATGCGAAACTCGTAGAACTAATGGTGCCGCAGATCTGTATACATTGATTCGTACCTAAAATTCACTGTCGCACCTTTTGACCACTGCGCTGCTAGCCCTAACTGCGCTGTGTGCTTCTTACCACACCTAATGTTAAGACAAACACTAATTAATGTCGCTATATGAACTCAGATGAGAAGAAGTAGTCTAGTACAGCGGAAAAAAATCGTTTACTCAGTCAAATCCATTTTACCTGCCTCATAGTTACTTTCTGTTTGGTCAAGTGTTGTTTATTGTTAACTCCTTATTGTGATAACAATACTAAAGCATACTAAAACTAGTGCTAAATATAGGCTGGGACGAAAGCTAGCTTGAATTAACAATAAATTATTTGTCTAGTGAATATTTACAGGATTTATCAGACGGTCCATTGGTATTGAAAGAAGGCATGATTGTTGGGAAGAAACATACTGGTAATCTGAAAAGCTCAAAAATTTCAACGAATAAAAAGGAAAAGCATAAAGAGCAAAGTGAGTTTATGTTTTCGTAGGATTTTTCATTAAAAAAAGGTTCACAACATGCTAAATGCTTTTTATTCAGATGAATCAAAAACCTTAACGATAAAGAATACTACTGCATTAGACAAGGACTTCATCAATGTAACGTCTGATTAGTTTCGTCTCTATAAATTAAATTTCATAAAAGCTTTCGCCCAAATCGGAAGCTATATAACAAAGCACAATAATCGGTGCTCAACATTATTAGCTATATTATTCTGATGAAATTATTATTTTTCTGAGGCGATTTCGTACCATAATTATCGGTCAATCGATCTCACTCAGCAATCAGTAGAATAAATAATCCCTCAAAATCGTATGTAAAAATAACTATTTTGTGTTTCATTTGTTTTGAAATGGTTGTACTTGCTTTGAAAAATCTTGTCTGAACTACTATAAGTATTTTCGAGATTATATTTTTGGAATATTTTTTATTTGAATGTGCGTAGCGCAATCGGTGGATTGCGTTGTTGCGTGATTAATGCCTCACGATATCGAGAACTGAGTTGACTTCGCACTATTCCTCATATTAGCCACACTTTACTTCGAATCCCCGCGTTCGATTAATTTGTTCCATTGTTTTGGTCATATAGAATACTAATTTTATTGGTTATGGTTTGTTATGATTGCAAGTCATTTTAAAGATTAGATTGACATTTCATTTCAATCATCACTTTCACTATAGATGAAGATTTCAATAACTGTCACAATGAGATCAATTCATTCCAGCATTTGGTGATGATCATTCCATTTTTCTCATTTTTCAAAACAAAGTAGTGCGGAAATATTTGGAATTATTTGCTATTTGTTGGCCTCATTAAATGCGCACTAATGAATTTAGAAATGAAAAATAACTAGATCCCGAAAATGAAAACGATTACAGAAGGAAAAGATCCCAGAGAGCAATTATTTTTAATCAATACTAGTCAGTTATAAAACTATAAACAACCACAAATTTTACAAAATTTTTCTATTTGTAGAAATTTATTGATGAGGCGAGGAAAATTTCTAAAGCTAAGCATTTACTATATTTCACACTTGTGAATGGAGCTTTTGAACGATTGACACTCAATTGGCTTTGTAACACTTCAATTTTCAAGGTATAACAAGTTTTTTTACTTCATTATATTCGTCACTATCAATGAATGAGAACGATTGCTAACATCTTCTTTTGCCTTCCTTCCAACACATCGAATTTTTCATTCTACGTTTTCAAGTTAGTCAGAAAACATACTTGAAGTGAGTCTTGAAGTCGTATATCGCAGACATCCGATCTGATGTGCGAGCGACTGAAGTGCTGAGTTAAGTGTTATGTGATAACTCAACGCTTTAGTAATCCTTATTGGATGATCTGCTTCCAGCATTTGTTTTTAACAGTTTTATTGATGTGGCGAAGAAAATTGCTAAAGCTAAGCATTTACTATATTTCACACTTGTGAATGGAGATTTCGAACGATTGACACTCAATTGGCTTTGTAACACTTCAATTTTCAAGGTATAACAAGTTTTTTTTATTAGGCGACCATGGCGATGGCGATCACCATCATAACGAATATGGATATTGTTTCTATTGTTTCAGGCAAATATTAACCTTATTGAATTTAATGACGATGTTGACTTACGAAATCGAGCCCCTTCGCGGGCATCATTAGCAAAATTTCATCACTAAGAATTGGTGAAGCATTTTGTTGTCTCACAACAAGCAAAATGAAAGGGCATTTGATAGCACACTGAATCGAGAGGTATTGGTTTGAGTCCATGAGGGGGTTTTGTATCTATCTCAAAAACGTAAGGTTAAATACCGTACCATTATTACAACCATAAGTCATAGAAGTTAAATTAATTACTAACAAATTATCAATATTACTTTTCTTTTGACCAACAATACTGCTTTCTTGAAATATATTATTATCTTCCGTTATCCTGTTTAGTACTTTTTGAATGAGCAAAATCTCCAATAACAACTTCCCACAAGCAATATACCTGGTTGTTTGGGGATAGCTTTATGCACAGTGCGGACTTCCATTTGTTTTTTTCTCGACTACTGTCCACGGTGGTATTCTTCTGCTACACGGTGAAACCAGCACGACGAAAATTATTTGGTGTAGTACCAGCTCCCTGGATTCTTCAGATAGTTCTGCTCAGGTGCTCTCATGGTCTTCACCACTGGCAGTCACAGGCCTTTATGGATTCAGAAAGATGTGTCTCTTTGTGACTTTATTTCGTCAAGACGGTGGTGATTGTTCATAAATTTACTCTTGGCTGGTCTTCCATATCTGTGTCATGAGAAAAAATTTACTGATATTTCACTTAATTGGAATAAAACCTTACATTTTCTTTCTTTTGCTCTATACTACTAGGATTTGTCTTAAGAACTTACACGATTTGGTTCTGATCGTCTCCACGTCGAAATCTTTATGTGAGCATGTACAGTGGAATTTTGGCGACGTGAGTTAATAATACATAGTGAATAAGTGTGTACGGGTCATCTACACTTCATTAACTACATAATCAGAATAGGATTTGTTACATTTCAGAATTTAACATGTATATTTTTCAACTTTCCTGGATACGATGAACATTTGGATTGGGGTAAACAGAAGTATATCGATTTTCTAACAATGCGAGCACAGCTAGCAATGACATTGATTAGGGTAAGCAATATGCTAACTTTCTGACTACTCTGATATTTACTCATAGTCATTGTTTATTAACCATTATAGGTCATAATAGTGTTTTTATATCTCTAATAATGCTGTGCCTAATCGTGAAAATCGGAACCACAAGCGATATTCTACAGATGTCCATTTTGTTGTACTACCGATTGCATTTCCAAGGCCTTTGATCTGTGACCACTCATTGCTCCTCTCATATTTATTTTTTAAGTGGGATAAAAATGGACCATATACATCGGGTTATCCAGCAATTATCAGCTTAACTGGTTGTAATGCCTATGTTGGTTCATCAGATTTCATCAGATGGCTCGTGAAAGTGAAGAATTGAGTGGTGGCAAAGCTATAGTAATAGTAGTGAAAAAAAGTGCAGCAGGCCGAAAATATGTTAATACGGGTTCGGTTCGCGCTTGAAGCTCATTATTTTTGCAGTTAACTTAGCATTACTTGTGCTGATGCTATTTATTATATTGCTGATATTTCTACATTTTATGACAATTCAGTATGTGTGCAACAAACAAGAGATATTCTTAAAGCTTTTTTATCCCGTAGTGCACTTAAGAAAACACATTTCTAACACATAACATAATTTCGAAAACGCATTCAGTGACATCTAGTTAGCTGCAAATTTTTTTTCTAAGCTTGAAGAGGTTATTTTAATCTCTGTTTTATCATTTTTTTCAAAAAACTAAAATATCACGGCGTTGTTGATAAGAAAGAATGCCGTCTGCCCTAACAAAAGTGTGAAATAATCCAAAACCATATTATTTGTCTGCGATTTCTTCCATTGTCAATAATTTAAAGTTTTAGAATTTTGTGCTTTAGAATTCGATTCGTTTCGTACTTATCGAGGTTGATTCCACTTGGTTTCAAGATCCGTTAGAGCTATTCCTTAACACCACCGTATTCAAAGACGTTGATATCTTGGTGCCATCAAATGGATACATCCATCGTGTAACATTTTTTTTTTCAAAAACACTTTTTCTTAAATATACGGCATTTTATAGCTCAGTATAAAGGTAGAATTCTAAAAACTCACTTGACAGTGGGTAATCAAAATGCGAATTTGTAAGAATTTAACAGTGCAAGAATGTGGGAAAAACGATTTCTTTGTTATGATCAGTCTGAAAGCTTTTCTCCTCTGGAAGATAGCAATTGTTTTGAAAAAATACATAGGAAATTGGGGCAGGAACAGCATAGTGGTAGGAGGTGTGACCACGATATGCAAGGCCTTATTTGTCTTGTCCTCTCCGCCAAACCAAGCTTTTTATGCCTCAGCAGCCGGTGGATGGTTACCGGAATAATTTGCAAAGCAAGCAACAATGGTCTAAATAAGTCGGGTGACCTTCAGTCATTGTGGACTAAATGGATAGAAACACCTTCGCAATATCACAATAAGATAAGCTTTGACATTGATCGATCCCTTGTGGCGGAATGTGCCTACGCATTCGTGTTCAACGTGGTATCGTGGAAGTGATTGAGTGCGAACCTAGTCTATACAGTGATTTTAGTTGGCCACTCTTTACCAAGTCTGCGCTAGTTGTCTTACCCAGATTCCTCTAGTGCCAACTTACCGAAACCGGAAGTATGGCGGGCTTGCTCGGCCTGGGGCGGCCGCGAACTAATTCGGGCCAGCTTGTCACTGCGGCGGCACTTCCACCACTGATCCACTGCGTCCCCCATCAAGAAAAACACAAATACATATTGTATACCATAGAGAAGATACACTACGCCATTTTTAACCCTTTTTTTCACCTATAAATAAATTCGCATATTTCTTTCAATTTTTTCAGTGAGATCCACAATCTAACCTATAAAGCGCAAATTAATGGAACTGTTTCAACCGCAGTACTAAGTTCCAAGTAAAAAATCACCTTCATTACTGGGATGCATTCTAGGCTTTTTCAGAGGACATCAGTTTTTAAAATACGTTCATATTTCATTTAGAAGGATTTATTGGCGTTCAGTCCAATGTTGGTGAAACCAACGAACACGTCACTCGTTCTGTTCAACGAAATCAATCGACTTCTTCGTAAAAACGACTCACTGTATGACCAGGTAGGTATAAGTCGGAGCATTTCCAAAGAAAACTTAACAATCAGTATCGGCTTGGTATAAAAGAATATATTTAGATATATATTCTTTTAAATCTATGCATAGCAATCAAGCTGGTGACGATTAAGCATTACCGAAACTACAGCTGTCAACCTGGAATCTTATAGTAATCTTTGCAAAACCACAGATCTTATTACAATGACGAATTTTTTGTGTTGATCTGTCGAAGTATGTGCAGTCTCATTCGTTGATATCTGCTTCCTCCTTTTTGACCGAGTCGATATGCGAAATACAGCTACAATAGTTATAATTAGTTAGTTACAATACAGTTGCATGCGCTTAAAAACACACAGGCGTATGCTTAGATATATCTATGTAAATACAAGGTATGATATAATGTGGCGTAGGAGAATCAAGAAATTCATTGTTTGAATTCGGTACAAGTTTAAGAGCAGGTACAAAATCGTCTCAGGTTCACAGTATATCTTCAATCCATCATAATAGGCGCGTCGAAAACACTAGCTAATACATGTATTTCATGGTTATACAGTTATTAGCAATAACTAAGTATTGTTGCATTCCTTATGAAGAACTTTGGTATCAATTTGATAGCACTTTACTAGTATGTTGATTATTTTCTCTTCCAGGACGTTCTCAACAAATTATGCTCGGTACAGTATGGCGGTGTGATTTGCCGAAACTTCGAATATAGCGATATTGCCGACGGAAAGTGGTAAACAGACAAGTGTTACATAAATAAATCTTTTTTCGTGATCATGATCACGCAAGTACTAAAATATTAGCTTAGAGTTGATTGGTATGCGTTTTCGAAGTAAATGATACTGTATAAAGAATGTGATTTTCAGGTTCTATCTTAAAGATAAAGAAAAAGTCAACATGCATCCTTTCATAGTAAACAATAATTTCTATGTAGGTGTTAGAAATAAGGAAACAAGACAGGTATATTTAAAAATCCTATTTCTTCTTTACAAAACTGTTGAATAAATTTCAGAATTCTAGGACACATTACTGAAAAGTTGTGTGTATAAAATTAAGTATTTAACGAAATATACCCTATTCAAAGCCTACTACATAAATATTTGAGAAAAAGCTGATAATTTTTTATATTACGTCATAGCAATACGTCTAAAATGTTTCTCATTAACATATTTCTCGGATTCAATTATAGAACGTGAAAAGAACTTAATAGTTATTAATCATAAAAAATTCTATTCACTAAAGTGTTAGCAATCGGAAAAAATATAGGATGAATGTTGGCGTAATATAACTTTTTCTGAAGATGTACCACCCACTAATTGTCCTGATGTCATAATGGAGGTACTTCTACGGGATTGGTCTATGCAATGATTTGAAAGGATTACTTTGTCGCCAAGTCAGTTCTGCTCACCTTTCTAGATGACTCTGGTATTAACTGACCAACCCCTGAAGGACGGTAAGCCTGCTTTGCTTCGAGCCGACTCGAAGACAGATATAGTGGGCTCAACCTTACGTCTCACTACGGGCTATCACTGCTCTCTCTACGTTGCCCTAACTACAATAGCTGTGGGCTTTCGATACCCATTTATGACATAGATTTTTTGAATAGTCTCAGAACATTCTAACATATTGCTTGCTGTTAAAATCCTTTACATAATATATATATATATTTTTTTTAGGCTATTAATGGTTTGTGGTTTCTCACAAAAACTGGTCACTGCTCAACGGCAAAAGTCGAACATTCACTAAAAAAAGCTTTCCATATGATTTAGTATCTACGAAATGTACATATATAAAAAATTCCTATTTCATGCTTATTTCAAATAAATACAAGAGAACTTAGTAGTAAATCGATGATGAGAATGTTTTAAGTTTTATAATAGCATATGTGTGAATATAAAATTTGTGGAATGATATCCTTAGCTTTTTTCTTTCTTGAGCAACACGAGGTTTTTCAAAAACACTTTTGAAATGACTAGCGTTTCGCCGGTTTCGCTTTCCTCAGAGCCTAGAAAGACCAGGTTATTCACAAATCTGCCAGCCAAATACTCTCATTACTTGACAGAGATAATTGTCAAAACAATAGATGATAGACTTATAATATACTCATCGCTTTATCTGAATCCTATACTTTATAGTCAAGTAGTCACATGAACAAAAAACCTCACAAAAACCAAAGAAATGAACCTCACTTTCCAAACAATGTTCTTATATTTTGATTATATCTTTGTTTAGCAATACTCGAGGTTGGTAAACAGTGTTTTATTGTAGAGACAATACAACACACAGATAGGCTAACGTTTCGGCAAAATCGCCTTCATCAGAACCTAAAAAGTCTATGCCAATTGTGTGGTCCGTTCAATCAAACATTATCACTAACCGTGCAAAAGAAACACCCTATCTTAAAGTTTCAACACGCAGTCAAATTCACATTATCCCAAGTACTCACCTTTAGATATGGCTTTCCTCTAGTGTTTGTGGAGGCAACCGTTCATAGAGGTGGCATAGAGACTAATGCCTATTATGTCACATTATCAGTTTTATATATGGGGCGAGGTCATGCATATCTATAAGGCATTCATCTTTCTTATTCAATTTTGTTTATTTATCCAGAGTGCTTCCAAAAACTTTCGCGCAGGTGTTCTCGTTTCTTGCGCAAGGATTTTGACATTGAATTCAAAGTCGACTCCGTTATGTTTCTTAACCCTATGTGCACCTAGTGGGATGTTTATCCTGCGTTTTGTTTTTCCATATAGGTGTTCTTTTATTCTTATACATATACATAGGGGACGACCCGTTTCACCAATATATTCCTCACCGCAAGTTTTGCATGATATCAGGTATATTATACCTGACTTCATGCAATCACCGTTGTAAATAAACAATCAGGATAAACACCCCACTAGGTGCACATAGGGTTAAGAAACATAACGGAGTCGACTTTGAATTCAATGTCAAAATCCTTGCGCAAGAAACGAGAACACCTGCGCGAAAGTTTTTGGAAGCACTCTGGATAAATAAACAAAATTGAATAAGAAAGATGAATGCCTTATAGATATGCATGACCTCGCCCCATATATAAAACTGATAATGTGACATAATAGGCATTAGTCTCTATGCCACCTCTATGAACGGTTGCCTCCACAAACACTAGAGGAAAGCCATATCTAAAGGTGAGTACTTGGGATAATGTGAATTTGACTGCGTGTTGAAACTTTAAGATAGGGTGTTTCTTTTGCACGGTTAGTGATAATGTTTGATTGAACGGACCACACAATTGGCATAGACTTTTTAGGTTCTGATGAAGGCGATTTTGCCGAAACGTTATCCTATCTGTGAGTTGTGTTGTCTTTACAATAAAACACTATTTACCATCCTCGAGTATTGCTAAACAAAGATATAATCAAAATATTTTATATATAAAA